>MU119451.1:0-82077 GCA_014904845.1 Acephala macrosclerotiorum
TTTTGTTTTTATACTCGAAAAATTTTTAATTTTATTTTTTTTCAATAAAATAAAATAATTAATATTTTATATTATTTTTCAAATATTTTTTTTTAATATTTATATTTAAAAATAATAATATTATTATAAAAAAATACTTTTTCGTTTTTTTATTAAAAATTTTTTTATTTAAAATTTTATTTATTTTTTTTTTATAAAAAATTGAAAAAAATAATTTTATTTTTTATATTATTTTATTTGTATTTTTTTTTGAATTAATAATATTTATTTCAATTATATTTGTTTTATATAAAATAATATTAAAAATATTTAATAAAAAATTAAAAATAAAAAAAAAATTATTAAAATATAAAAATTATTCGCAAATTTTAATATTATACTATTTTTTAATAATATTAATATTTAATTTCTCGCGTTATATTTTTTTTTTTTTTTTCAATATTTTTTCGATTTGAAAATATATACGAATATAGCGATTTTTAGTAATTTAACGTAAATAAATTTTCAAAATAAAAACAATTATAATTATACAAATAAAATTAAAATTTTTAAAATCTCAAAATATATTATTTTACGAATTATTATTTTTGTATTCAATTTATATTTTTATTATAATAATAAATAATTGTTTTAAAAAGAAATTTTTGTATTATTTATAAAAAAGAAAAAAAATTTATATTCGATTTTGTATTCAATTTTTATTTTTATAATTATTATTTTAATAAATTCGAAATTTTATTTAATAATAATAAACAATTAAAAGTTTTTAATATTTATAATAATATTATTAAAATTTTGAATTATATATATAAAAATAATATAATATTTTATTTTAATATTTAATATTTTTTATTTTTTATTCGAATTAATTGATTTAAATAAATTGAAATATAATTTAAAAATAATAATAATATATTTTTTTTTTAATTAATAATAAAAAATCGATTTTTATAAAATTAATTTCGAGTATTATAAAATTTTTAATAATAAAAACAAATTGATTCGTTTTTTTAAATATTTTATAAAAATTTTAAAAAAATTATTTTATAAAATTAATAATTTTTAATATTCTTTTTTATAACGATTTTAATATTTATTAAAATTAAATAATAAATATTGTTTTTTTATTATTAATTAATAATTATTATAATAAAATTTAATATTTTCAAAATATTAATAATTATTTTTATTTTTTTTTTAGATTTTTAAAAACGATATTATATTTTTAAAAAGTTTTCACGATAAAATTTTATTAATAAAATTATTATTTTAAAGTTTTATTTTTCGATTAATTTATGTTTATTTTTTCTCGTTTTTCGTTTTAAGCGCTTTGTAAAATTTATTATTACGATTCGATTTTTGAATACTTTTTTTCTATTTTTATTTTTCGTCGAAAATTTTTTCGTATGTTTTGAATTTTGTTTTTCGATTTATTTATTGTTATTATATTTACTATTATTGTATTTATTAATAATTTTTCGTAGAATTTATTAATAATCGCTTTATTAAAACTTTAAACGTTAATATTATTATTATTAAAAATATATAATAATAAATTCGATTTTTTTAAAAAAAATTTATTAATATTAATTTTTTTTTTTTTTTAAATAATAAATTGAATAAATTTTTAAATTTTTTGTATATTATTAAAGTATTTATTGAAATTGTAATCAAAATTTTTTTTATTTATTTATTTTATAATTTGATTATATTAATATCGATTATTTTTAAATATAAATAATCGCGAAAATCGATTACGATTTTAAAAATTATAATATTATTAATCGTTTTTTTAATAGTAATATTTACAATTAATTAATTTATTTATAAATAAATAATAATTTACGAAAAAATAATTAATAAAAAAATCGTTTTTTTCGTTTTTTGTTTATTTGAAATATTTGAAATAATATTATTTATTTTATTAATCGTTGTATATAATATTGATTTTTATTATATTTTTTTGAATAATTGAAAATATATTTTGTGAAAATTTAATCGATATTAAATTATATAAAATTTTATATTCGTTTTTTTTATATTATTATATTTTTTTTGTTTACGATTAAAAAAAAATTTTCGTTTATATTTTTGTAAAAAAATAAATTAATTTTAATTTTAATTTATAAAAATTATAATATTATTCAATTTTTAAAATATTTTTATAATATTAATATTTAAAACGATTTTTAAATCGTTAAAAAATACAAAAAAAAAAAAAAAATTTTTTAATTTTTTAATAAAATTATTTATTTAAATTAAAAATTTTAATATGAATATTTGTTGAATTTTTTAAATTTGAATAATACGTAAAATTGAAAATTGAAAATTGATATAGATTTTTTTAGTAATTGCGTATATTTTTTGTTAAATTTTTTTTATAAGTAATTCAAATAAAACAAAAAAATAGTAAATTATTAATTACATTTGAAATTATTTTTTGTATTACGAAATTCAAATATTTTAAATCGTTAATTTTATTATATTATTATTTTTTTTTTTTATATTTATATATAATAATAGTTTTTTCGTATATTTTATTATAATTATAAATAAATATTTTTATCGATTCGTAATCGATTTTTTTAAAAATTCGTTTTTTAATATATATTAAAAATCTTTTTATAAATTCGCGTTTTTAATATTATTTGTTTAATTTGTTTCATTTGATCAATTTTTTAAATATTCAATCGAATAAATTTATATATATTTTTATTATTAAAAAATTTCTTATAAATTAATCAATAATTTTATATAAAAATTTTATATTTATTCGATAATATTTTTAATTATATTCGTAAAATTCTTTTTTTAAATAATTTTTAATACTATATTTTAATATAAATTAGATTTGCTTTTTATAAATCGAATTAATATATTACAAAAATCGTATTTTTTTAGTTTTTAAAATAATTTTATAATTTTCGTATATATTATTATATTATTTCAAAAAAATCGTAATATTATTTTTTTTAAATTAAAATATTTTAAAGATTTCAAAAAAAAATATTTATAGTTTTAATATAAATACGTACTTTTTAAAGTTTTATATTTTTAAAAAATTGTTTTTATTATTCGTAGAAGATTTTTTAAAAGAAATCGATAATTTAATTAAAATAAAAATATTTTTTATCGAGAAAAATAAATTTTAACGCGAATAATTTATTGATTTTAATTTTTAAATTAAAAATTGATTTAATAATTCAAAAATGCGAATTTTCGAATTATTATTTTTAAATAAAATTCGTTTTAAAAATTGATTTTTATTTATATCGTTTTTTCGTAAAAAAAAATTTATTTTAATTTTTACTCGAAATTTTATTCGTTTATTCGTTTTAATAAAATGTATTTTTTAAATAAATATTTTTTTAATCAATTTTTTTCGATTGAAATTTTTTATTTCAATTTTTTTCGTATTATTTTCTAAAATTTGAGACTTATTTTAATTTTATTATTTCAATTTAAAAGTAATTATAAACGATTCGCGAATTGCGATTTTTAAAAAAATTAAAATTAAAATATAAAACAATAAAATAATTTTATTTTTTAACGTTATAATTTTTTTTTTTTTTCGTATTAAAATTTCTTTTTTTATATTTCAATTTTTACTAAAAATAAAACTAATTACTATAAATAATTATTATAAGTTTTTTTTTTTCTTTTTTATATTCGTTTTAATACTAATTATTTCAAGTAATTTAATATGTAATTTTTATAGATCAATATTTCTTTACAATTTTACAATCTCGTAATCAAATTATTTAATTTTAAACAATATAATCAAAAGAAAAAATTTTTATTAATTGATTTTCAATTTTCGATTTTTAATAATTTGAATTTTTTTTTTAACAATAATAAAAAATAAAATACACAAATTACATATAAACAATTTTCAACGAAATCTATTAAAATAATTCACTTTTTGACGTCGTTTTACTGATATAAAAAAACAATAAAATACAAAACAAAAAAACTCAATCGTAAATCAATTCATTTTAATTAGTAGATTAAATTTATTCGAAGTAATTCGTAATTCGTAAATCAATTAATTAATTAATTAAAATAAAAATAAAAAAAATTATTAATTAATTTATAGTGAGTAAAAACTTTTTATATACTAGAAAACACGTGATCAATACTGCTTTCGAAATTAGCTATTTACAAAAATTTTAAAAAAAGAAAATATAATTCTATTATAATATTTTTTTAAAAATATTAAAATAATATATAAAATATTAAAATCAATATTATATAATATTTATATACGATTTGAAATCGTATATAATTAATATTATTTTATTTTTATTTTTAATATATTATTTTTATATTTCGTGAATATTTTTTTATTTTTTTTATTTTTACGTTTAATATATTTATTTTATATTTAATTAAAAATAATTATTATTTTAAATTTATTTTAAATAAAAACGTATTTTTTATAAAATTTTATATTAAAAAATACTTTTTACAATTTTCGTTTTTTATATTAAATTATTATAATTAATTTATTTTCAAATATATTTTATTAAATAATAAAATTTTTTATAATAATTATAAATCGCGATTTATATTATTTAACGATTTCAATTTCAATTACGTAATAATTATTAAATAAATTATAATTAAACATTTAAATAATTAAAATATTTTTTTTAATTTATAATATAAATATAATAAATTTCGAATATTTATAAATAAATAATTTTAATTATAAAAATAATAAAATTATTAAATTTTTTTTAAATTAATTAAAAATCGAAAAATCGATTAAAATTAAAATATAATATTTTTTATTTTTGTATTATATAAATTTTAATAAAAACGAATTATTAATATTTTATTTTTAAATTCGAAAATCGAAATAAATTTTTAATTATTAATAAACGATATAAAATTAATTATAAAATTTAAAAATTATTTACGAATAAAAATTATTTTTTTATTTTTATTTATTGTTATAAAAATTAAATATTATATAAAATAAAATTATATTTTAATTTTATAAATTAAATAATTATAATATTTAAAATATAATATAAAAAAATTATATTTAAAAAGAAATTATATATTTTTTTTAATATTTATATAATTAAAAAATAAAATAAAATTATTAATTTTTTAAAAAAATTATTTTTTATATATATTAAAAAAATTGATTTAATAAATAATTTTAATTTTTTTAATTATAATTATTAATTTTATTTATTTATTATATTAAATTTTAAATAATATTTTATTAAATTTAAAACGTTTATAAATTAATAAATAAAATATATATTATTTTATTTATTAAATAAATATATTTTTTATTATTTTTTTAAATATATTAAAAAAATAATATTATTTTTAAAATTTAATTATATTTTTTAATTAATTAATATTTATATTTTATTTAAATAAATATTAAATATAATAAAAATTTAAATAATTATAATTTTAAATTAAAATTAAAAAAATTATAAATTAATTTAAATAAAATATAAAATTTAATTAAAATATTTTAATATTTTTTATTATATCAAAAAATTAAATTAAATTATTTTAAAATTTAATATTAAATATAAAAATAATAATAATATTAAAAATAATATATATATATTTTAATTATATTATAATTATTTATTAATTTTATTATTAAATTATAATATTAATATAATAATATATATTAATATATATATATATATATACATTTAATTTTTTTTAATATTTAAAATTTTTTTAATATTTAAAAAATTTTACGTATAATATTAAAAGTTTAAAAAAACGATTATTAAAATTTTAATTACATTTTTTGTAATTTACGTTTATTACGTATAATAAAAAAATTAATTATAAAATTTTTTTAAATTAATAAATTAAATAATAATAAATATTATATATTATATTTTTTTTAAAAAAAAAATTTATATTATATAAAACGTATTTATAAAATGTTTCTTTCGATACTCGATGCACATTTTGCTCCGCAGGCCTCGCGGGGGCGCCCCTGCGGGGGGCTACAAAGTCTTCGACTTTAGGAATCTATTCTTATTTCAAGTTTCAAGTTAATAGCTCTTAATTTGAGTGTTTTATAAGGATTTGAAGTTAGAATAGTTTTATTGATATAGTGGTTCGGATTCTGCCGGGCGGTAAAGCAGATAAGCTGATAAGCTCTTTAGTGCCTAAGGCAGAAACGCACTGCGGAGCCTCATATTACCAGGGGGACATCCCCCTCGAGAGCTGCGCAGCTATTCCAGCATTTAAATGCTTTAGTGCCTTAGGCAGAAACGCACTTACTGCAGAGCTTTACTCCAAGGGGACACCCCCTGGGACCCCCGTCTCTTATATTGAGTTGCTACGATCGATTTAATTAATTTAGATTACTTTACTTAGCATATAATTCTAGGGGGAGACCCCCTAGGACCCCCCTTGAAAGCTGCGCAGCTATAGAGATATCTAGCACTTAGAGAGTTTTGGAAACCGGAGGAAGCGGTTCCCGGCCTTAGTGCCTAAGGCAGAAGCGCACTTAGGAGAGTTTTGCGGTCGCCATTTTGGCTGAGTGCGACTACATTCTATTGATTTGCGCAACAATAGATTAATAAAACCACTTGAAACTTGGAATTTGAAGGTATTTAATTGAGTTTCAATTTATTTATAAGTCTTATATGATTTGTATTAGTAAATAACTTGTAATTATAGTCGCATATTAATTGAAGTTTTGGTGTTCTTCACCGGATCGGCTGCATATTAGTCCGAAGCTGCTGCGTAACTACCCCGGTTAAATTTGAGTGAAATCGCTCATTGTGAGAAGTGTTGATGTCACGTGCATATAGAAAAGGTAACATTAGTCCTTAAGCCGGACAGGCAATTATAATTAATTTCAATTTTTATTTATATTTTATATATAAATAAATTTATTAAATATAAATTAATATTTTAAAATAATAAAAATCGATATTTAAAATAAATATTTTTTTTAAATATTTAATAATAATAATAATATATAATTTAATTAAATATAAAAATATAATAATAAATAAATTTAAAAAAACGAAAAAATAAATTTTAAAATTTTAAAAATATTATTAAAAATATTATTAAAAAAATTATTAAAAATATTATTAAAAATATTATTAAAATAAAAAACAAATTAATTTAAAACGTTAATAATTAAAAATTAATATTATAAATAATATTTTTAATTATTCGTTTAAAAAAATTATTAAATATAAAAAAATTAAATTTAAAATATTATATATTTTAATAATATATTAAAATAAAAAAATAAAGAATTTTATAAAATATTATTTAAAAAAAATTTATTAAAAAATTTTATTTTATAAATTTATAATAATATTAAAAAATATTATATATATTTAATAAATTTTAAAAAATATTAAAAAAAATGTAATATTAATTTTATTATATTATTTAATTTATTAAAAAAAAATAATATAAAATAATTTGATTTTAATTATAAATATTGAAAATATAATAAATATAATTAAAATAATTATTTTAAAAATAATATTATATTTATAAAAAAAATAAATTATTAATTTATAAAATATTTTTTTATTATAAAAAATCCGTTTTTATAATAAATTATTAAATTTAATAATAAAAATAATTTTTTTTTTTAATTAAAAACGATATATTTTATTTTATTAAAAAAAATTTAAATTAAATTTTTTTTTAATTTATAAATTAATATATTATAAAATTTTTTAAAATATATTATTAAATATAATTAAAATTTATATTTTTATTATTATTAAAAAATATGAATAATAATATTATTATATTAATTATTTATAAATAAAATTTTATTTAATAGTATTTAATAAATATAAATTTGTAATATATTTATTAAAAATTTAAATATTTATTAATATAATAATTTATAAAAAATTTTTAATAAATAATTATAAATTTAATTATTTAATAATTATTAAAATTATATATTTAAATAATAATCCGATTTTATAATTTATAAATTTTATTATAAAATATTTATATAAATAATATAAAACGTATTTAAAATTATTAAAAATTTTAATTTATAATATTAAAAAAAATAATATTTATAAAATTTAAATAATAAATAAAAATTATAATAATAAATTTATATATAATAATAATAATAATAATAATAATAATAATAATAATAATAATTTTATAAATAAAAAAATTATTATTAATATAATTTATATAACGAAAAAAAAAAAAATATAAAATTTCTAATTAAATTATAAAAAAAAAATTATTATATTTAAAAACTCGTTTAAAATTTTATAATAAAAAAAATATTAATAAAAAACGTTTTTAAATTTATATTAATTTATTAAATTAAAAATAAAATAATAAATAAATTATATAAAAAAATAAAAATTATAATTATAAATTTTAATTTAATAAATAATTTTTATTTTAAAAAAACGATTACAATTATAAAAAAAACTTTTATATAAATTTATAAAAATAAATATATAATAATTCGTTATATATTATATATATTATATTTTTAAATTAAAAATAAATTTTTTAATATAAAATTTATATTTTTTTTAATTAAATAAATATTTAAAATATTTAAAATTATTAATATATAAATTAATATTATAATTTTTAAATTTAAATATTATAAATTATTTTAATTAATATTAAAAATAATAAATTTATAAAATATATATTATATTTATATTTATAAACGATTTATATATTAATAATATTAATTTAAAATTATAAATTAAATATATTATTTAATAATTATAATAAAAAAAATTTCTTTTTTATTTTTTTGAATTAAATTTTTAAAAATATAAAAATATAATTAATTATAATAAATTAATTTTAAAAAGTTTTTATATTAATTAAAATATTATATTATAAAAATTTAATTATATTTAAAATATATTAAATTATTAATATTTTTAATAAATATATAACGCGATTAATATTATAAATAAAAATTTATTAATTATATAAAATACGATTTTTTAAAATATAATATAAATAAAAAAAAATTTACAATTTAAATTTAATTTATTTTTTAATTTTAATTATTAATTTATATATATATTTTTTTTTTATAAATATATTAAAAATTAAAAATTAAAATAATATAATTTATAATACTTTTTTATAATAATTAAAATTTATATTAATTTTATAAATAAAAAAAATTAATTAAAATAAAAATTAAAATATATATACGTATTTATTACATATTTTAATTAAAAAAAAAATATTAAAATTTCGTTTTTATAAAATAAATAATTTAATTTTTTTATAATTTAATAATATTTAAAAAAGTTTTTTTAAAATATTTTAATATTTTTTAATAATTAATTTAATAATATTTAATTATTTTATATTTAATTATATAATTAAATATTAATTAAATATATATAAAAAATTTGTTTTAAAAATAAAAATAAAATAATATTAATTATATATAATTTTAAATCGTATATAAATATTATATAATATTCGTTTTAATAATAATAATAAATAATATATTAAATTAAATTAAAAATAATAATAAAAATATAATAAAAATTAATATAATTATTTAATAATTAGTAAAAATATTAATATAATAATAAAAATTTAATATTTTATTATTTAAAATATAATTAAAATTAATTAATTAATTTTTTAAAATATAAATTAATTATTTAATTATAAATTTTAATATTATTTAAAATAAAATTTTTTATTAAATTAAATATATTTAAAGTAATAAATAATAAGCGAATTATATATCGTAATACGAAAATATTATAATACGAAATATATTTCAATACGAGTTTATTTAAATACGTTATATATTTTAAAATAATTATTTTTTATTTTATATATTAAATACTAATTTTAATTTTATATTATTTTTATATTACGTATTATATAAACACTTTATATTACGTAAAATAAACGTTTTTAAATTAAATTTTTAACGTAAAATCAAATAATATTAATTATAATATTACGATATTATTAATTATTAAAATATAAAATATTCGAAAATTAAATACAATTTTAATATTTTTATCAAAACGAGAAAATTATTAATTTAATTTAATGTTTAAAACTATTAAATTATGTGACTACGAATTGATTATTACGTTACGATTTGAACTTTTCGATTTTTATCGATTATAACGAAAATTTATTTTATAAAAAAATATATTTTAATTAAATTTACGATTTATTGTTTCGTATTCAAATTATTTTTTAAATTAATAATTTCAAATAAATTCTCGTAAAATTGTAATATTAAAATTCTTATAAAATCGATAAAATTATATTACGATTAATTATAAATATAAAATTAATATTAAAATAATTAAATCGAAAAAATATTATTATATAAATATTAAAATAAATATAATATATATATATATATATAAATAAATAATAAAATTTATTTTTATTTATAATATTTATATATTAATTAATAATACGTATATAATATATATAAAATTTAATTAATATAATTATTTTATTTAAAAATTATAATTATTATTTAAAATTTATATAAAATATAATAAAAAAATAATTAATTTATAAAAAATAAAATAAAAAATAAAATAATATAAAATATATTTAATTATATTATTTTATTTTTAATTTTATATAAATATATTTAATAAATAATAAAATATTTTTCATATTTTATATTATATTTTATTTTTAATAATTTGAATTTATTATAAAATTTTTAATATATAAATTTTTTATTTATATTAATTTTATTTATATAAATAATAATAAAAATTTTTATAATTTTTTTTACGTAAAATTAAAATTATTTTATAAAAAACTTTATAAAAAACTTTAAATTATAAAAACGTTAAATATTAAAAATAATATATTTTAACGTTTTTTAATAAAATTTTAATATAAAAATATATTATAAATATTACGTTTTATTACGTAAACTCTATATAGACTTTTTTTTTTTAATAGGAAATTTTTAATTATCGTTAAATGCACAGTTTTTCAAGCTCTAGAGCTTAATACGTATTTATGCCTCTGAACAAATGTAACCTGTCGCACCAATCAAATCGTGCGTATCGATGACCCTGGCTCTCGTAACATCTGTAAAAAAAGACTCGGAGAATACTATAGAGTCTAACTCTCGTCCCACTCATGGCTTTAGTGAACGCTCTCTCAAATACTTGAGGAATCAAATAAAACTACAAAACAAACGAAGAAGAGTAAACGCGCAAGTACGGTAATAACGGGCTAGGCTATCCCATTTGAGGACTCGAGGATATCGTAATAAGATACCTCGTTGTTAATAGGTCTCCATCGCAAAAATGATAAATAGCTATGCGCTCGGAATCAAATTTTGTACAGAGGAAAAATAAATGATTTAATGGATAGCAAGAATTGATTTAGCCTCTTGAAAGTTGTTATAATGTTGTAGTGCAAAGAATGGCAATCGGGGAATGGAGTTGATTGAGGCTCGGCGGGTGAGCGGCAGGCCCATAAGGTTAATTTTTCACGTCAGCAGGACGGACGGCAGAGAAGCATCCACAAGCATGTGAAAGTGCCAGAACAGACATTTTGAAGCTGTGAAAGTTTGTGACGAGGATAGAAGAACCCCGTTGCTAGAGGGCGTTGCTATATGGGTTTCGGGGAGGCTGTGGGACATTGACAAGCAACATATGAAATAGCAGATAGATATTGATCGCTCAAAAATGTTAGTCAAACTCTATCTATGCCATAACTCCTCCAAAGTCCGGTCTTTCAGTCGCAATGCTCTCAACCCGAGAATAAAATTACACAGAGACCTGTCCCCTACCCTCCCTAACATTATCCAAACGTCTTATTCATAAGTTGATGCGCTAGCTCAACGCCCAAGAACGTCGCCGCATTCGCAGGCACAGCTCTTGCCAACGCAGGTCCAAAGCCCGGGAAGAAAGCTTTGTATCCTCCACTCTTGTATAATCCGCTGATAACGCCGCCAATAGTCGGTTTCCCCTCCATAGTCTGCAACCTCGACTTTACAGTATCAATCGGAAAAACTGGAATCCACATCGCCACCCCCGCCGCACCGCCCGCCACCATAACGGCCGGTAAACTCAGTCCCCCAGGCTTGCCAGTGACAGGATCAACCGGTGTCAATTTCCTCTTAATAACCTCATACGTAGCAAAGTACGCCGCAGATCCAGGACCATCTCTCGCTAACGTAGCAGCAGATCCTCTAAACACGCTCCTGACACCTCCTTCTTTGTATAATTGCCGAACGACATCTACACCACCGCTGTATTTTGGCTTCTCACCCGGAGCAAGCGGTTTCTGGCCTTGGATTTGGAGGAGGACTTTGACGCGTTCGAAGGGTGCGGTTATGGCTGTCATGGGGATGGCGGAGAAGAATCCGGCGGCTGAGACTTGAGCGACGGAGAATTGGTCGTTTTCGACCGTGGAGAATTTTCGGACGAGGTTTTTGCCGACGTCGTAGCCCCAGAATGATACTGCGACTGTTTACAGGCTGATGTCAGCTTGCTTCAACAAGAAAAGAGGATGGAGGAGATTGAGAGTACGTACACATTGGAGTTACGCCCACCAATGGCGCACTTACGCCGGCGTATAGGCCCCTCCGTAAGCCATCTCTGGCGATACTTTTCCGCACAACGTCAAGGGCGCTGGAATAGACTCCTCGATCGGCGGTCTGCAGGCGGACCTTCACGAGATCGAATGGATGGCCGACGATGACTGCGCAGACGCCTCCGAATCCTCCTGCTGCGAGACTCCTTAGCCCTGCAAAGGCCTTGACCTCTACTTGTTTGAGGTCTTCCTTCAACTCCTCCTTCGATTCGGGGACGTGGGGCAGCTTGCCCGCAATCGCTGGAGAGAGGGCGTCGATTCTCTGGTTGATCTGGGCGCCCGCCGAGGAAGAAGAGGAAGACATGACGAGAGAGTGGAGAGGTACCGTAGATGTGAAGAAGTGAAGGGTCGTGAGAAGAGATTTATTGCGGCATGTGGGTAAAAAAGCAGAGTGCCACTCGTGGTATTGCTCGGACGAAGAGTTACCGAGGCCTGACCGAAGGGACTCGGCTATTTCCCATCGGTGCTCGGCCGACTCGAGGGTCTGGGGAAACGGAGAATGACTTCGGCTTTATCCAATGTTTATATTTCTTTTGATATGAATTATGAGTTTCAAAACAGTTTCGAAGTGGTAATTATTTGCCATGGTATCGTTCGTATCTTGCTGTATCTGAAGTATTATTATGTCTTTAAAATAATAGCTTCACGGCCGGCATTGATACGTCGATTGGTACTCAATGGTAGACAAGGGTCAACCCTAACAGAACAGAACACTCCCGTCACTCGCCTCGTGCGTTAGAGTGCGGCATGTAAGCTTGGACCGCGAGCCTTATTTTGATGCCGGGGTGTTTCCTGACTCATGATCTGTGGGTCCTGTTCGTCCTGTTCGCAAATCTGGTAAATTTGAGGCTTCGCGCTGAGTAATGCGTTCACCGAGTATCAACAGCATTTTATATTTTTATATTGAGTCACGTGCAGCGCTTGTATTGGGCGTCACCAGCCTTACTTTTTTTTGGCTCCCCCTTTTCCTGTTCTCTATTCGCTTCTCTCTACATGAACCATGCCACCACCGACATGCACTCCTATGGGAATATGTGACTGCAGTATGACTTGTAAACGCAACCCTCGCATCATTTCTTTTCCAATATCGAATGAAATGGTTTCTCCCACTGCCACAACGCCCTCTCTCGCCCAAACCATTGCCCAACAGCGGAAGATCGGTTTCGCTGCAGGCATGTCGCAGGGGATCACTGGCGGGTGTAGAAACACGTCGCTCCACTCCACTCCCGAACAACGCATTTTGCTGTTGTCGGTGATCAATCACGCATAATCGTTTACAACTAAGTATCCATAACACCGCCCAGATATACCCAATTGGCAGGTCGCAAGGTACAGTGCCGTAAGGCAGGTATGAGCTTCGTCTCTTCGTCTCTAGTAAAAACTCCATCTCTTCCCATCTCTCTTCTCGTCGCACCTCTCTCATCTCAATGTCAACCCGTTTGCCCAAACAATGGCACCCAATTCTCGACCGCCCTTAACAAGCAGGATAAGAGCTTCTTTTGACGGCAAACGCACCAAGTCCCAGTCTGGGCGTGTAATGAGCCCGACGGATGCAAATAGTTTTGGAACACAGGATTCCGATAGTCTGCGGACGGCGATAGATGAAGCTATCAACAGCGAAATTTTCCAGAAAGCCATCGCGGCAAATCTCGCGAAACTTATAAAACCCTCGATCAAATCCGCACTCGATACGATACAGCCGGTAGTGGAGGCGGTGTACTCGCACGAACTTTTGTTACGGAAAACGAATCGAAGCGTGGAAGATATTCTGATACGATTGGATGAGAAGGCTGAACGACGTGAATCGATAGCCACGCACCGCGAATCGGTCATCGAGCCTTGGGGCCCTGAACCGAATGATGGAGTATCTACCGAGCTAGCAGATGAACAGAGGCGGAAGGTACCACCGGAAGATGTATCAGTCACAAGAGAAAGAGCTGTAAGCTCGGCGAGTGTAGGAGATCTCGCACAACACCGACAATTATTGCTGGACAACCATACGAAGACGACATCAGCTCTGACACAGCTCTCTATCTCCGTGAAAGCTAGCAATGGCAAGATAGCAGAGGCTCTGCAGGGGATCAGTGACGTGGATACCAAGCTGAGATGGTCGAGTGAAAGCATCGAGTCGCTGAAGTCGACTTCGGAACAATCGAATACTACGATAGCAGTCTTGCAGGCACAACTTGATCGGTTAAAGAAGGATATGGGTCAGATCATGGCTTCAATTGGCCCTGACTTGGGGAAGAGCGTCCAAGCTCTCAGCCAGAGTAGCCAGAGTGGGGCACCAGATACTTCCCTCTTCAACTCACATACCACGAAGCTGGATGCGATATCCACAGACCTGGCAGCACTGAAGGGTCACTCCGACACGGTTGAGAAGATTGATGCCGTCTCTACAGAGCTTGCTTCACTCAAGGCTAGCGTCGACGCTGGCATCACTGCAAATAGCGAGGGGCTCACAGGTCTCGGCTCCCAAATCAGCAATGTCCTCACCACTCTCGAAGGACATACCGGCACACTCGGCGAGATCAAGGATAAAGGCCCCCATCCCGAAATTCTCGCTGCCCTCCAACAATCAAACGATTCGCACGCTGCCCATGCCGCCTCTCTCGGAGAGATCAAGGAACGGGCCGAAGCCCCGACAGAATCCATACCCTCCGAAAGAGGTAGTCCCGAGACTACCGCCGCCCTACAAGACTTGAAGTCAGACCTCGCCTCACTTTGGGAGAACATCGAAGCTGGACTCACATCCAACAATGAGAATGTTATGAGTGTTGGAGCGAAGGTCGACAATGTTCTTGCTACGATTGAAGGTCACAAAGCCTCGGATCCAAGTGCTGATATCTTGGCTGCTGTTCAAGCGTCCAATGATTCACATGCCTCACATGCTGCTGCTTTGGAAGAGCTCAAGTCTCGAGAGGTAGCACCAGCTCCGGCACTCGACAACAGCGAACTCACGACGCAGATCAACACCCTTGCGGAAACGCTCAATGCCCACACTGCCACGTTGGACGAAATCAAGGCCGGTGCCGGAGCTCATGCTGCTGGCTTGGAAGAGTTGATGTCCAGAGAGGTTGCCCCAGCGCATGTCTCCGAATCTATCGACCATACGGCCCAATTGAACACTATTGTCGAGACCATCAACGCCAACACCGCAACTCTAGACGAGATCAAGGCCGGCACTGGAGCTCACGCTGCTAGATTGGAGGAGCTGAAGACTCGAGAAGTGGCACCAGCTGTCGTACCCGATAATAGCGAGCTCACAACACAGATCAACGCCCTTACGGAGACGCTCAATTCCCACACTGCAACTCTGGACGAGATCAAGATCGGTACTGGAGCTCATGCTGCTAGTTTGGAGGAGCTGAAGTCTAGAGAGGCTGCACCGGCTACTGTCTCAGATTCTGTCGACCATACTGCGCAATTAAACTCCATCGTTGAGACTATCAACGCCCATACCGCGACCCTGGACGAGATCAAGGCTGCTGGTGGATCCTACGCCGCGGCTCTCGAGTCTCATGGAACCGCATTGGAAGGACTGAGATCGATCAATAACGTGCCAGAGTCCGTCGCCGAGACCGAAACAAGCAATATTGCTCCTCTCGAGGCTCACATGAGCTCCATTGTCTCGATTCTTGAGGAGCATAGCGAGGTTTTGAATGAGATTAAGAGTCACACCAATGCCCACACGACTGCCTTGGAAGGTCATGGAGCTGCACTTGAAGACATCAAGTCTTTGAGCAAAGACACGCTGCCGGCTGTTGAAAATCCAGCTCTGGAGTCTCAGGTCGCTGCTTTAGCTACAACGCTTGAGTCACATACTTCCGCTCTTGACGAGATCAAGGCCCATGGAAGTGAGCATACAATTGCTCTCGAAGGCCATGGCTCTGCTATTGAAGGTATCAAGTCTCTTGGCGTCGCACCTACTCCTGTCGCTGAAAGCGTGGACATCAGCGGTCTTGAAGGCCATATCAATGCAATCATCGCAACTCTTGAATCTCATACAACTGCACTCGAAGGACTCAAGGCTGCCAGTGGTGCTCATGCGACAGCTCTTGAACAATCCAGGTCTCTCGGTGATGCTCTACCTGCGGCTGAAGGTGGAATTGCTACTGCTCTGGAAGGCCAGATCAATGCTATCGTCGCGACTCTCCAAGCCCACAGCACCGCATTGGACGAAATCAGGGCTGCTAATCAATCCCACACTGACATCCTTGGCGAGATTGATTCTCGTGGTCAGACTCATGCCTCAACATTGGATGAGATCAAAGCAACAACAAACCTCCATACTTCTGCTCTCGAAGGCATCAAGTCACCGGGTATCCCACCAATGGGAAGCATCGACAGCGCCAGCTTGGCGTCCCTTGAGATTCAAATCGGATCGATTGTCAAAACTCTCGACGCCCAAACCTCAGCCCTCAAGCAACTCAACCCACAAGCTGTATCCGAAAGCACCGAAATGGCCCGCACAGCCTCAAGTGGTAGCGATGATGCACTGAGCGACATCATGACAACCATTGTCGAAACACTCGAAATACACACCATGCTGCTCAATGAGATGAAAGAGGACGTCAGCGCTGAGATTCTCACCACGCTCCATGATCTTAGTCAAACGCAGGCCAATCAAAGCAGCTTGCTTGAGGAGATCAGAGAAGCGGATCTCAGTGATGAGGTCTTGACGCTCTTGCATGCTAGCAGCGAGAGCCATGCAAATCACTCCGCCGCTTTGGATAAGATTGATGCTGCTGTGCAAGCTGCGAACGAGAGCCACGCTTCCCATACCGCCTCGTTGGATGAAATCAAATCTAGATCTTTCGATGCGGCACCCACAACCGCCTCGGACACGTCACCGGTTGTTGATTTCTCAGGCCTTGAAGCAAAGGTTGACAGCATGGCTGTTGCTCTCGAGGAGCACAAGACTACACTTGAGGAGATTAAGGGCATGACAAGCGCTGCGAACGATTTGCATGCTAATCACACTGCTTCTTTGGATGAACTCAAATCGAGATCTATCGAACCTGTCGCCATCCCAGCCACGGTCGATATCGGTGGTGTAGAGACCAAGATTGATAGTATAATCAGTGCTTTGGAAGACCACAAGGCGGCTTTGACGGAGATCAGCGACACTACTTCGGTTTCGCATGAGCTGCATACTAGCTACGGTGCAGCTCTTGACGAAATCAAGTCGAGGTTGGTCGAACCTACAACAGTAGCACCTGTAGATTTGCCGAGCTTGGACACCCAGCTTGGTGCTATCACTGCATCTCTCGAGGAACACAAGAATGCCCTGTTGGAGGTCAAGGATCTGCATACCGCACATGGTGCCGCCTTAGATGAGATTAAGTCTCGTCCTCTTGAGTTACCTCCTACACCAGCGACTGATTTGTCCGGATTGGAGACACAACTTAGCGCCATCACTGCCGCATTGGACGAGCACAAGACTACCCTGGCAGAACTCAAGGAGCTGCACACCGTCTATGGTGCGTCTCTGGATGAGATCAAGTCGCTGTCAGCTGATTCGGCCCCTGCACCAACTACAGATCTTTCAGGCTTGGAAACACAACTCATTGCTATCACTGCGGTTCTAGATGAGCATAAGGTCGCCCTCGCTGAAGTAAGAGCAACTGGTCTTGCTTCACACAAACTGCACACAGCATATGCCACATCGCTCGATGACATCAAGGCCAGATCAATCGAGCCTGTAGCCACTGCATCAACGTTCGACATCTCAAGCTTGGAGACCCAGATGGCAAGCATCAACTCGTCAATCGATGAAATCAAAGCCAAGTCCCTTGAACCTGCCGCCAGTGCAGTTCCAGTTGATCTTTCAGGGCTTGAGACTCAGCTTGCAGGTCTCGCTAGCATGTTAGAAGAGCACAAGGCGACCTTGTCTGAGGTCAAGGCTACGAGTCTTGCATCACACGACTTGCATACAGCTCAAGCAACATCACTCGACGAAATCAAATCTAGGTCCATCAAGCCTTCTGTTGCACCGGCCGTTGTTGACCTTTCTGGCCTGGAGACACAACTAAACACCATCGCCGCTTCTTTGGATGAGCATAAAACCATATTGTCAATCCTTGCAAACACCTCATCTGAGTCTCACCTCTCCTACACTGCCGCTCTCATAGAGCTCAAAGATGCTGCGCTCACCAACGTCGAGTCTCATTCATCCCATGCCGCTGCACTTTCAGATATCAAGGACGCGACATCCTCGTGGAACGAGGCTCATTCTGCAAACGCATTCACTCTGGCGGAAATCAGGGATGCTGCTTTTGCAAGCAATGAGAGTCATTTGTCGCATGCTGTGGCTTTGAGTGAGTTGAAAGATGCAACCGCCAAGGCAAACGAGGCTCATGCTTCTCATACCGCTGCCTTTGCTGACTTGAAGTCTGTCCAGCCCGTTGAAGTGGCACCAGTCTCTGAGGAGGTCATTGATCTTTCCCCGATCGAGGGACATCTTGCAACCATCATCGGCACTCTGGAAGGCCAAACAGCAACCTTGGCTGAGATCAAAGAGGCCTCTTCACAAGCCAGCCCCGAACTCCTCGCCTCCGTCAAAGTCTCCCACGACCTCCTCACATCTCACACCGCCCTTCTGGACGCTATCAAAGACGCCTCCTCCCATGAAGACACCTTGACCAACATCACCGAACTAAAATCCATAATATCAGACTCTCACGCCGAGCACAGCACCCTCTTCAAAGACCTGCACACCGAAATCAAAGATTCCCACTCCTCCCTCGACAGCGCAAAAGAGAAAATCGATAGCGTCGCTGCACAAATAGACATCAACCACACGACAGTCACAACATCCATCACTACTCTTTCTGATGAGTTGAAAGCTGAGGTCGATGCTACGGGAACTCATGTTTCTGATCAAATCATCAATCTGTCAAGCAACCTAGGGTCCGTCAATCTGGCTGTTGCGGGATGTACCCAGAGTTCCAAATCTGTGGAAGGGAAGCTCGAAAACCTAGAATCAAGCATCAAACAAACTGGTTCTTTCGTCGTAGGTCTCTACGAAGGCGTTCATTTGAATGATACTGGAGTCGGACAACTGCAGGAGCAGCTCGTTACTTGGGTTATAAAAGGCCGAGGAACCGGTTTCCAGACGCCAGTGGAGAGTTTGCCTGTTGAGGGTACGAATGTTGTAGTAGAGGATGGAGAGAAGGGAAAGGGATTAGAGCCTCCGATAGCTGAGGGGGCTTGGTTTAAGAAAAAGGAGACGAGGAGGGCAGTTAGTCCGAGTCCATTGAGGGAAGTGGAGACTGTTAGTCCGCCTGCGGAGTTGCAGGGTCCGCTGGTTGAAGAGGGTGAGGAAATGGAGGAGGAGATGCCCAGTATTGATGCTGTGTTGAAGAAAGAGGTCGCTCCCGAGACGACTGAGCTAGCTGGGAAGTCTCACTCTCATCTCGCTGAAGGGATTGGCGCCGCTGTTCTTGGCGGTGCGGCGGTTGCTAGTGCTGCGGCTTGGCTATCCTATGATGATGAGGATAATGTCAAGGAAGCAGATGACAGTACAAATGCCCCAGCTGTCCAGTCTGAGACCCCGCCATCTGATGAAAGCAAGGAAATTGAGGAACCCGAGCCCGCCGAGCCCGATGCTGCCATCGAGGAAACCTCTGCTCCACAAGAAGAACCGGTAGCCAAGAGCCAGGAAAGCAAGGAGATTGAAGAGCCTCATGAAACTGTCGCCGAGCAACTGGCAATTCCTGACCCCTTAGTTAAAAGTATCCCTGTCGAGACCGAGATCTCTCCAGACGAAAGCAATCAGATTGAGAAGCCCATGCTTACCGAGCCCGAAGCTGCCATTGAGGAAACTGCTATCGCCGAGCCTTTGGAAGAGAGTCCAGCTGTCGAGGCTGAAATAACAGAAGCCCAAGCCAGCGAGAAACCTAAAGAGGTTATAGCTGAGACGCCAGCTGTTGACGAATCTTTGGAGGAGAGCCCTGCTGTCGAATCATCGGAGGATATCAAAGAAGTCGAAAAGCCTATCGCTGAAGCCCCAACCGAAGAGACCGCCATTCCAAAAACTTTGGAGGAGCCTGTTGCTGTCGAATCGATCGAAGAAGCTAAGGAGATTGAAGAGCATCCCGTCACAGCATTTGAGATCCCAGCTGAGGACGACGCTATTCCAGAGCCCTTGGAGGAGTCTATTCCTGTCGAATCAACGGAAGAGCTAATTACCACAGAGCCTGAGGCTGGAGCTGGAGAAACCGCTGCCCCGGAAATTTTGGAAGAATCCCCAATTATCGAAGACGAGATGCCTCAAGAGAGTAAGGACATCGAGGAAAATATCCCAGCTGAAATCGAGGAGTCTTCTCAACCTGCCATCGAAGAAGAAGCATCTGCTGTTGAATCGGAATCAATCGAGGCCAAGGACGAGCCGGCAGAGGAGGCCATTGTCCCAGACCAGGCAGATGACCTTGCCGTTGAAGTTGCCACAATTGAGGAAAGCAAAGACATCGATGAGTTGACACCAATCGAACACGAGCCTGCCGTTGATGAGAATTCTATTCCCGAGCCAGTGGAAGAAAGTCATGCTTTGGAAACGGAAACAGCAGAGGAGAGTACCCCCATTGAGGCCCATGAGCCAACCGAGCACGCTGAAAAGCCAGAAGAAGCTATCCATGACGACGCTGCTCCGGAGAAGCCCGAAGAATCCGCTCACGCTGACTCCCAAAAGTCAATCGATGAAGCCAAGGATACTGATGACTCTCCCGCTGCTGGGCCTGAAATTCCAGCTGAGGAGGCTACAATCGAAGAACCGGCTGAACACGCCAAGGAAATCGAAGAATCTCCCGCCGTCGAGGCCGAACTTCTCACCGAAGATACACTAGCCGAAGAGCCAACTCTGTCCTTGGAAACCGCCGTTGAAGAGCCTATCATTGGGCACGAGGCTATTCCGGCCGATGATGTCCAAGAGGACCAGGAACCAGCGACTACGGAACCAGAAGCCTCCAGCGAAGGAAAAGAGATCGTGAATGAAGACTCCCCGGCTTTGGAAGTTGCACCATCGGTTGACACGGAGGGGATTCACGAGCCACCTTCCGATGAGATCAACGAAGAAGTTCACGAGCCAGAAAGCGAGCCAATATCCCATTTCCCTGAAGAAGAATCTGCTCCAGAAAGTCTCCCAACCGATGAAGTAAGTCGCGAGGAGCCAACTGTCGTGGAAGATGATCAGCCAAAGGAGAACGAGTCAGCAGCCAACGACATTGAGCCTGAAGCCCACAAGCCCGAGATTGAGCCCATAACTGAAACCGTTGAGGAACAACCTGCTATAGAGTGTGAACCGATCGAACAAGAATCCCATTCAGAGTCTGTCGTTGCAGATGCTCTTCAACCGAGCCAACCAAGTGAGCCAGTCCCGGACGAGTTCAAAAATGGATCTGTCGAGCCTGCCAATGAGTCCATTGTGGAATCGGGCAAGGATGCAGACGCCCCAGAGAGCGAGCTAGTTCAGGAGGATGAAGTTCACCCAGAATCCGATGCCATCGTGGCCGAGGAAGATCTGCCCAAAGTGGAGGAAAGCGCGCCAGCCGTGGAAGATGTCCACGATGAACCAAGTCCGGAAATCGAATATCCTGCCGATCATGCCCGAGACGAAGCCACGCCTGAGAGCGAAGACGCCAAGAATGAAGTGATCGAGGCCGAACCCACCCCGGAAGCTCACGAGTCTGCCATCGAGGCCACAGAGAGCGACGCCATCTCAGCCGCCAATAAGGAAGTCCCAGCATCAAGTCCACCTGAGTTAGAGGCAGAAAGTGGGACACCTGAACATATCAAGGATGTTGAAAGCCATGAGGTCGAGCCAGAGACTGAAAGCACTCCGGAGCCCCAGGTCATCGACGACGAGAAAGAGGATGATCACGCGGAAAGCCACGATATCACGACAACCGAGCATGAACCTATGGAGCCAGAAAGTGAGACAGTCGTCAATTCCCAGGAGATAGCAAAGGAGCCTCCAGAGGTGCATGATGCTGCGGAGACTAGGGATGAAGATGCTAGAGAAGTGCATGAGGCTACGCCCACAGAGTCAACTGTCTACGCTGTCGAGCATCCCTCAGAAGAGATGACCGAGTTGGGGCAAGAAAGCCCGCGCGATCCAGAACCTACTCCCGTTGAGCTAACTGATGACGAATATTCAACAATCGTGGATGACTCTCACCCTACAGAATATGTTCCAGAAAGCATGCAAGCAACAACCGCAGCAACATCCGAGGCTGGAGGCGCTCTCATTGAAGATCTGAAGGATGTTGACGACTCTCGCCTCGCAGAATCAACTCATGAAGATCTTCCCAGTTCCCCATTCATCAAAGAGCTTGAAAGCAAATACCCAACTGCACACTTCGAAGCCGAAAACTCTCATGAAGACGAACCTGCCGCTCTAGAATTTGGAGAACCACATCCATCACCTATCTCAGAATACCATCCCTCCTCTCTAATCCACGAGCCTACCGCAGAGGACGATGACAGTGATAGCCCGGAAGAGCATGAAGGTATCCCCATTAGAAGTCATGAACACGTCTCTCCACCGCTGGACGGCCCCATTCAATCTCACTCCGTCCCCTGCTCGGGACTTCATGCTGACTCCACGCCGTTTGAAGAGATTGACGAGCCAATTTTCACGCATGCAGGTAGTACCGGACTTCATCAAGCAGTCCATCAGGACGATACATATGGACATGAAGCAGAGGCAGACGATTGGCATCTAACAGCAGCCCACCATGAGCCAGCCCAGGCTGCTTTCGAAAACGGTGATGAAGAAGATGCAGGTACTCCTTTGACCGCTGTCAGACATGAGTTCACACACACTTTGCCGCACTGGTCCGGTGAGGAGGAACCTCTCACGCCTTCGCCTCTTGCAGCACACGCCATTGCTCACCACGAAGAGGATGAGTTGGAGGAGACAGAACATCAACAGAGCCATGCAATCCCTCATCACGATGAGGATGACGATGAGTCTGTTACACCTCAGCATGATCCGTCACACAGCGCTAGCCCCAGTGAGGACGGCAGTGAAGAAGAGGAGGCTCATCACGAGCCAAGTCAAGCCATATCTCACCCCGAAGCCAACTCCGAGGACGAGAAAGTAGAATCTTCTCCAGTACTCTCGCACCCATCGGCTCACTCGGCCCTCCACGAAGACAGCGATGAGGACGACGTCACCCCAGTGACCAAACACAATTCTCATTACGACGAAAACGAGGAAAACGATGAACCTCACGACTCACCAGCATTCTCTGGAGGCTTCGCTTAAGCCCTCTCTCTGCCTTCTACATTCGATGTACGATTTCGTTGCGGGTGGATGTAAAGTAATGCTTGGATAGCAGGATACTTTCACTTCTATATTTCTTTTCTTGTTTGTGGTCTGGGATGCCTTTATTTTGTAGTATTTAAAAAGTTTGAGTATTATTTAATTTTATGTTTGATTTGATGTAGGGTATTGTTTGGAATGGAAGAATGGATAGTATAGGAAGGATTGGAATGGGAGTGTGGAGTTGAATGTTTGTCTTTGGATTGTGTTTTTTATATACGAATATATGATATCTTTCAATTCATTCAATTACCTGTGTCTAGTTTGTAGCGCGCGTTGGTGGTGAATAAAAGGGCTGCGATGATAAGGGTCGCAAGGTGATTGCAAGTGCAGAAGTCTTTCCGACTGCTTGACGAGTTCCTGGATTACATTTACAACTTTTAAGTAGCCAAAAAGTCCCATGTGATCTGGGCCTTCACCTACTAAAGTACTGGAGGTCTTCGACTACGGGTAAGGCTGTTTATCTAATTTCATGATAGAAAAGGTTAGCTTTCTGCGTGGGGCTTCAAAGTGCCCGACAGATTTCTGGACAAGTTGAATACGAGGCTATGAGGATGTTGAGATGGCATTTTGGCACGTGATGGAGCTAAGGATAAAACTCTGATTTCGAGCTCTTACGAAGGGCCGGTTAAAAAGTATTGAGCCATGGTCCGAGCTTTCCTCTCCCAAATACTTGATTTTTGGTAGGGAAAATCACGTGCATGGCTCAATACTTTTTATGTCCTGTCTCTCCATCGGGGAACCAAATAGGCCGATTTGAACAGGCGAGGATATTAAAAGTCTAGAATAGTCAGAAACTTTGTACCTCGAAACCTGGTTTTATTGTTTGTTGATAACGTTGCAGATTTGTCGAATTTTGGCACGTCGTCAAAATCGGCCGTTTCTCCGCCAAAGAGCCTGAGGTTAGGGGAGTCTCGCTAAATTACCCTGTAAATACAGGCATGGTGCCCTGAAGCCGAAATGGCAGTCGCTAAGCCTTGTCAAGCCCTGAAAGAGAGTGTCTAGTGCTTGAGCGCTGTGATGACCCTGAAAGTGTATTTGGAGTGCAAAGTTTGTGAATGCAGTGGGTAGCCTGAACTCTCCATACTTATGACTGCAAGATCTACACACTGGCGATTGAGGCAAGGTTCACCGATGATAGAGCCGAGTGTAAGTAGAAGGTTATGCTTTTGCTGTGGCTAGGCTAGCGGGTTCGATAGTATTTCAACCCACTCCTGAGCAGACTAGCACACTAGCAGAACAGCTCTTAGCTTCAAACATTCGCTATCCGTCAGCCTTGAAATTTAACAGTGAATGTAAATTCATGGTCTTGTTTTTGACCTGCCGATGGAAGCAAAGTTACCACCGTACCGGACTTGCAGAGGTTGATCTTATAAGGTCTTGTTAGTTTACGCCCCCTAGTCTATGCGAGTATTTCAATGCTGTGGACTTGTCTCTGTTTGCTGGAACATTACCCAGACTTTGCCCATGTACCCCTTCATCTGTGCTCTGCGTGAATTCTAAGGGAAAATGTGACATTTTCAACTGACTGATTGATACCTTGGTTGGAAGTGCACGGCTGAAGAGATGAAGTCGTTCTCGCATCAAATATTCTAAGAGAACGTATGGACTAGCTCGACGACAACGGTCTCCAGCTCTTCTACTTTTCATAGACCAGTAATCAAACGTAACGAGGAGAGAATGTTTAGCCTTAATATACCCCAATAAGAGTGCATTTTTCTACCTAGAGGGTGGCTTTTCTTATATTCATCTTAGGAAGACTCTAAAGTTGGTAGCTCCGACATATTGTTTTGTATAATATATGCGCATCCTAGGAATCATCTCTGGAATAGATCAAAAAATTGCTTCGCGCCGGGAGGGACTTCATTGTAATATCAAATTCAGGTTTCATCGTAAAACTAAGCAAATAGAATAGGTCCAGTAACGCCGCTCCACAACATGCGACGCAGTGTCAAAAAAGCCGACCTCAAATTTAATTTTGTTAATTTTATAGTTGACCGACATCCAAATTCAAGATAACGGCTTCAACTACTGACAATCGTTTTCTTACAACTCACAAAGCTTCTGCTGTGTATCATGGCACCAAAGAGGTCGTCGTCGTCTCACCCTTGGATGGCGTCTTCGAAAGTATCAAGAACCTAACATCCGCTTTCAAGGACACAATGGTATGTGTTAGAGTCATAGCTAGTCTCATCGCAATCTCCAATTCATACACGGAATAGGAAGCTGATAACTTTTGCACTGAATCCCCGCTGCGAGATCTCTACGGCAAAGGCAAACTTCGAGAGACATACACCGAGGCTAAGAATTTCGTCGACACCAGGAGAGTTGAAAGAATGACCAACATCGAAAAGAACTCTACGAAAACACAAAGGTGGACCCTTTCCCCGAACACTGCGAACTAGGCTGCTCGCAAAAAAACCATGGGGTGTGGAGCCCCATTTCTATCTCACTTTATAAAGTAGATCTGGGTAGAGTTTTTTTTTAAGAGTTTCTCACGAGTAAAGTTTTATTTTTTAGTTCTTCACTTATAAAGCTTTATAGGACTCCATTTAAAAATATAATATTATCGTTTCGAATTAAAATTAAACTAATTACGTAATTAAATTAAAAATATATTAAATAATTTAATATTTAATATTTTTAGTTTTTTAAATAAAATTTTATATAATTTATAAATACGTAAAATAATTTTAAATTTATTATAATATTTATTAATTTAATTAGTAAAATAATTAATAAAAAAAAAATATAATTTAAATTAAATTTTAAAATTATTTAAATTTTAAACTTTAAATTAAATTGTATATAAATAGTTTTTTTCGAGTTTTTTTTTTTTTAATTTTTTATTATAATTATTTTTAAGTTTATGAATCGATTTTTTTCGATTTTTAAAATATAAAAATATAAATACGAAATTTTTAAAACGATTTAATTAAATTTAAAATCGATTAAACGATTATTAAATAAACGAGCAAATTATAAAAATATTAAAAATAAAAATATATTAACTTTTTATTATATTATTATTTAGTTTGCAAATCGATTTTCTCGATTTTCAAAATATAAATATATAAATACGAAACTTTTAAAACGATTTAATCGAATTTAAAATCGATTAAACGATTATTAAATAAACGAGCAAATCGCGAAAATATCAAAAATAAAAATAAATATATTTAAAAATAAAATGCTTAAAAGTTTAACGCTTAACAGCTCGAGAGTTTAACGCTCGACTCGACGCTCGAGAGTTCGACCATTGAAAGTTTAACGTTCGATTCGACGCTCGATATTATTTAACTCGAAATAAATATTATAAAAAAATAAATTTAAAATTATTTTATACATTTATAAACTATATAAAACTCTATTTAAAAAACTAAAATACAAAATGCCGAATCACTTAATATATTCTCAATTTAATCACGTGATTAAACTAATTCTAATTCGAAACGATAATACTAGTCTAATTTTATATTATTATATTATTTTTAAAAATTTTAATTAAATTATATTTATTTTATAATATTTAATTTTTTATTAATTTTTTTTATTAATTTTTTTATTAATCTTTTTTTTTTAATTAAATTTTAATATATTTCAATAAATATATTTATATTTTTATATAATTTATACATTCTCTATAAGGGCCCCACAAAATCTATAGAGGGACCCGTGGATGGAGGACTAATATATCTTCCTTTATAAAGGACTCGTGGGTAGGGAGAAATTTTTAAAACTCTATCCCATGGGTCCCCCACGAGCAGCCTACTGCGAACCATTCTTCCGAGATCTCCTCGCAACATTGAGTGCCTGCACCAGCAGCTCCGTTGAGACAATCGAACTGCAGCAAACCTGCCCATTCGAAATTGAGCGCTCTGGTATGGTACACGTCACCTCTTCCGTATTCATTGATAAGGTCCGCTATCTTACCATCTCCGTTGAACAAGATATAGCAAAGATTCGTGCTGCAAAGCAAGATGCCAACAAGTTAAATGATATTATCGATAAATCGTCTAGCTTACGAAGTCTCGCCATTCAATGCGAGCCAGCTGAAATAGTCAGAGCCAAGCCGAGGAAGGCACGACTTGACCACCCGGTATTTGCCATCCCGTCGAAGGCTCTTGAAGATTTGAACGTGAATATTTGTGCCTCGGCCCATTGTCCGACTGCAATTGATTCTTGACATCACTTTGGAAGTCATAAACTGAAGCAGGAGTTTGACCAGCAAAGATGAGGCACGGCGACGGGCCACGTGCATCAGGTCTGCTCCAATAAATCATACTTCGTACAGAGCTCTCTAGCTGGGACCTTCTCATCTTCAAGATGTTCTATAAAGTGGCGTTCTGGAAAATAGAAGGCTCTCATACTCTACATGGCAAGTATAGCTACTTGGAAAAGCAAACGAAAGCCGTATCGCAGAGAACTATCCATATAAAGTCAGGCCAGCCAAGACAACTCAAGCCCAGGATATTAGCACGCCATATCCTTAACATAGCCTGCAAAAAGGCACTTCTCCTACGCAAATGTGTTTCAAGCTTTCTGATAGACTCCCACCCTGTCCCACTGATACCCCTCAAAGTTCCTTTGCTGAAGAGACGCACAACTGCTTGGTCCTCGTAGTGGCCTAAGACTCATTAGCACCATGCCTTTCCTAAAAAAAAAAAAAAAAAAAAAAAAAGGGTTTACTGAATATCAAAGCCTGGATCTCCAGAAGTCTGGCGAATTTTGGTTCTGGGTCTTTTAGGTCTAACAAACACAAATCTTTCGACTCCTTGCTCTTCTTTGACTGCAATTAGAACATCCTGCTCATCGACCACGAGCACGATATCTTTGATACAAAGTCCGTAGAAAGCTTCTAAGGATCTGGTTGGCCAGGATTTATTCGTAGTTGCATGAGACTTTGCCATAGGAAAGTAATCTTGCCATCTCCTTCTCCGGCAATGAAACCATTATTAGGTTTGGGGTCAAGTAAGTATTGAAAAAAGGGTCAAGGGTCTCTCGGGTAGCATTTGGCAAATAAATTATATCCTCAGCCAACGGGAGGATGCGTAGTAGTGACGAAGTCCAGGTTATTTAGTGGTGAAGTAGAACTGCTGTTGAAGTCATAGGTGGAAATGGCTTCAGAAGCTGAGGGCGGGATGTTTTGATTGGAGTTAGGTAAGAGAAGTGAGAACACCACAGTTCGGGGCGAAAGCAAGGCTTCGACAGGTCGGGAAGAGGAGCTCATGTCGTGGTATTGTTGAAGGGTTGACCTGGTGATGTAAGATGATGACGCTGGTGGATATTTGTATTGAGATGCTCGAAATACTAACTACACAGTGGAAGGTTTCTGCCAACCATTTCGAATCTTGAGATTCTATATGGACTTTTTCTTTGGATAGAATGACTTAAGAAATATTAGGCGAAGGCAAAGTTTTTTATTTAAGTAGGAACGTGGGTGAATTGGATCGTACTACGGACTTAATCTGGCTAGCATGCATTATGAAAGGAGAGTACAATTAGACCTCAATGGATGATGACCGAGATACGGAAAACTAGCTTGTGCCATGAAGATGACCGGAGCATGCAAAACGCATCCTTCTCCTGACCCAACACCATCAAGATTTCGGTATCCCCCACCTCCATCCAGTATCTGTTACGAGAACCAAGATATACCAACCCGGTTCCTTGACTTGTAATCCACCACTTGCTCAGAAGACGATCGGTGACGGTTCAGTGAAAAGACCTGCTGGCAAAAAACTACATCCATAGATCGCAACCCTCTTCAGGAAAAAAAGTGCATTGGACGAGAATCCGACTAGGCTCAGAGGGGGCTCAAAGCATGCGTAATCCGCTGAATGTCTCGAGCTCTTCAGTGGATCTGCAAAATCGTGGCCCATTTAGCCTTCGATATCATTGTTCGTGAGAGGAGAGGATGCTTTGAGGAGACTTCGCTGTTCGTGGACTTCATCGTAGGGTTCCTGAAGTGTGTCAATACCATCCGGACTCATTGGTGACGTGTTGAAGTCCTCCTGGTTTGACTGTGGTGCTTGGTTGTCGCCGAAGTACGTCCTACGGTAATGTACCCTCACTTGTCGCCCACCGAGTGGGTAGTCACACATCAGAAGACAGGCCTTTCTTGCTGAACTCGGTTCGACATACGAGATAGTGGCACATCTCCTCCCTTCTTTGGCGTCGAAGCCTTGAAGTGTGATTTCTCCAGTCTCGCCGAAAATCCTGAACGCCCGCTTGAGATGGTTGGCTGTCACTGGTGGAGCGATATTGGTCACATAAATATCCGTATAGTTAATCGTAGCATCGCCTCGTAGGTCAGGACGCAGCATCAACTTGCCGGAATCATTAGGCTTCTTGTATTTCAGTGTAAGTCTTTGGCGCAGGGTCGCAAAGATATCATCCAACTTGTGGCTGTTATCAAACAGGAAATCCGCAGCAGTCTTGATCGTGACAGAAGGGTCGTTGGCGTATTTCATGAATTGAGTGTCCCATTTGACTTTGTCCAGGTGTGGATTGACGTTCTGACACATGAGATGCTCGGTGACGATTCTCTCCAACACGTCAATCTCATCGGCTACGCCCCCTTTGCTCTTTGGCCCAACCCTAACATCTCGATCTAGCGAAGAATCGCCAACGATTGCGGACGTGTTGCTTCCCAGTGGGTGAGATTGTGCGATGTGAGATCTATTGGAAGGTGAATCAGCAGTACCTGATCGGTTATCCATTGGATGACATTGCTGGTTGGTAGGCGCCTGGGCGTATGCGTGGTATGACTGAGCAGGAGTTTGGAAAGATGAACCTATCGCGCAAGAGTGACTGAAATTCGCTGGAAAATGAGGTTGCTGACTGAGAGGCGACTGGGTGCTGTGGTGAGAAGCCTCATTGGGAGAATTGAGAGGAGTTGTAGAGGCGAGACATGGAACTAAGTGATAGCCCATATTAAACTGAGGTTGCTGACCGAGAGGCAATTGAGTAGTGTGGTGAGAAGACTCATCGATAGCATAGGAAAGAGTCATAAAAGCAAGACGTGGAATTAGGTGATGGCCTGTACCAAGCTGAGGTTGCTGACCGAGAGGCGTTTGGGTGTTGTGATGAGAAGCCTCATCGAGGGCATTGAGAGGAGTTGTAGAGGCATGGTATGGAACTTGGTGGTAGCCCATACCAAGCTGAGGTTGCTGACCGAGAGGTGATTGAGTGTTGTGGCTAGAAGCCTCATTGGACGTGTGTTGGTGTTGGTACAGTCTGCTAGGATGGAATTCTACCCCTTCATATGATAATCTCGAGATTGGCTTCATGGAGCAGTCGCTATCCTTAACCACAGTGGAAGAACCCTCTTTTGTTCCAGAAGCTGGGGCATTCGTCACGTCAGGAGACTCTGCCTTGGCAATAACCGCTACATCTTCCTGAGCTTCCTTCCTGTCCAGGGTCGAGGTTGATGTACGAGTTGATATTCGGCTGCTGTTCAGTTCCATAGCTTCCATATTTGACTGTTTCGTTTCTTCAATGTTGATCCTGAACTCAGGCTTGAGGAAACGAGCGAAATTATATTTGAAGGCAGGTTTGGAAGATGGTGCAGAAGATGCATTGAGGATACCATTGACGGCGACAGAGGTGCGAATTGGAGGTAATGCTTTTCTTGTCGTGTCCTTCCCATTCTTCAACCACGCATTGTCGTCCAGTAGCTTCTTGCGGGGCGCCTTATGCATTGTCGATACAGTGACAGGTGCGACTTCTGCTTGTGACTGATGCTCCGTGGTACGATTGGCATACTCCTTCTCGTGGCTTTCCATTCGATTATAGAGCCAGCGGCGAAATGGGAAGGTTTCAATATCGTGGTCATAGACGTCGTAATGCTCTCGATCTGCTTCTTTTGCGATATCGCAGAAACCGATTGTCATGCAATCAGCGCAACTCAGTTTCAAAGTATTTGCGTTCTGCATCAGTCAGTGATAGAGCATACTTGATGAGGTAATGATTATTTACCTTCCCGCAGGCGTGAGGGTGGGACATTGGGTGCGAGACCAAAGTCAACGGACAAACGTCGAACGCGCTGCCAGCGGGTGGTTCCTTCTCCTGAAGCTCTTCGAAATCAGGATACGCAGCCATCTTGAGCGTCATTTAGACGATGATCTCCAATAAATTTGAGGACAGCCCAGCAAGAGCGTTGTGTTGCGCTGCCTAGAGGAGGAGGTCTTGAGGGAAGAACGTTTTGTTGTGGGAGCTTGGAAGCTCGCCGGATTCGCTTAAGTGTCTACCCGTTCACCTTCGACAAGAATTGAAAGCAGCGAGCTCGGTTTTGTGCGGTAGTGTCTGTTTGCTGTCTAGCTACAAAATACAGCTGACTCACTCCACTTCCTCCTTCACCAACAACATTATCCGTCTTCCTCAACTTCCACCCCATGACGACTTCACGCAGAGTGGCTTTCTTAATTTGAAACAGAAGGTCGTTTACAACTCAAACCGAGCAACAGACTTGAAGAAAAATCATGTACTAACGATCAGTTTCAGAAACGAGCTTGATCAGCCTTCCTTCTGTTCTCGAACTCGTAACAAAATTAATCACTGGAGTTAATCACCGAAACAAGATACACTCCTCGAAGTCTACTTAAGCAACGTAATAACTACGGACTTTCCAATATGCCTCCTTTTATCATTGTCATAGTTACACTCTTCATGAGCTTGGTCTTCGCCACTCATATTCCTATGGCGGACTGGGATAATATCAATGCCGGATGGCAAAGGTTGCTGTTCACGCTACGGCTCCTGATGATCTGACTCCATGCATTTAGTACCGAATTGCCTTCAAGTGTTAGATCTTTGGAGGGAGAAACGATGTGACGGAGGGTAATACGGGATTAGGCGCACGAGAAATTTGAAGGGAAAGACTTGATGAGAAAAGAATTGCGATGCCCGTTGCGTTACTTTACAGGGAATATGAATTTCGCCATCCTAGCATTCCATGACACTGTATTTCTCTGAAAATTATTGAGAATTTTCTCAATCCGGATTTACCTGAAGATGATCACAAAGTATTTGAGGACTTGAAAGGTCGATTTCTTCCCGATGCCCGAAAGTCGTAATTACCGTTGCCCTTCACAGGCGTCAAAAATGTCCCAGATGCAGTGAATGATTCATGGACGAGCTAATTTCACTACTGCAACAGATCCAACCGAGCAAGGAAAGCCATGAAGTCTTGCGTAGGAGCCTGGAGTATATCTCCAGAAGAAGACGATGATATACTGAAACAGCTCACGTCGCCGTCTTCTGCAGTGTTCTACCTGCCAGAACTTGGAAATTTCTCTTCCAACTTGCATGTTGCAGGGCAGGACGATTCACTTTAGCCTTGACTCAGCTGCCGTCATATCGGCGCGATCTTCAGGAATACCCTGCTCAACAGATCGAACTCTATAAATCACTGTTAGTTTGAGGATGGCTCATTTTGGAGGTATTCAAAGTCTCCGTCTCAGGAGAGCTGTTCGGCTTGGGGTCAGGTCGATTCACTGGTTTCTCCGAGACAGACATTGCTGCCGAATTTGATAATATAGATTTAAATAAGCACTTTTGTCCCATCACAGCTTTTCGCTGGTCGTAGTACACTACGATCACTGCAATTATCTCAAAAAGTATGCAGAACTCTGCCACGTAGCTGCTTAAGATCCGTTCACTCCAAAGGTCTGGTTGTATAAGTCCACTCATTGAGAGGTATAGAAGGCCAGATCAGGTTATGGGAACAACACAGGGATGGTGCGAAGAAATTATTGCTTTAGAATGCGGGTAAAACCAACTTTTTGTAGGTATGAAGGTTGATTTTTGGATATTTTAATCATCTTTGGGACGTGGCTGCGGTTTGTTTTGCTCGCTTGACGCGTCGAGGATCCACACGGGAGCGAAATAGACGCAGCCTTCTGATTACCTGCTACTCTGGAGAGCAAAAATAATCGCTTCTTCGCTTCGAGTTGACAGCATCGTGTATCAGAACTACTACACCCTCTCGCAGCCTATTACGTACATAGGCAAGGTCTCCCAAGAAGCGCCAGCCTTCCCAAAAATTCTATCTAAAGCCAGTATCTCAGCGTTGAAGGATCTACAAGCCTGCCTCAATATCTAGAGAAGAAATATGAGCCTTTTTAACCCACTTCAAGCCTAGGAGCCTATCCCCAACTTGCTTTACTTAGATCGGCATGGCCGGCTGGTGTGCCACGACGAAAGGGAGAGAAGCCGCTGTTCATTTCCTCCAACTACAACTATGAAGACCTATTGATGAGAGAAATCCCGATAGACGAGTTTCTCCTCTAGAAACCCTTGCAAAGAAAGATTGGTAATGAAAACCTGTCGCTCAGCTTCATGTTTTGGTGCTGCCAAATCACTTAACAGTTACCAGTCAACGCGGTTTGATCAATCCTTCCGGAGCGTCATCCAAATGAACAAGCTCCTAAGCGCGTTCTTATCTTCTCGCCTTTTCATCGCGATCGTGTTCATTCATCCCTCCAATTCGTCGCCCTGACCCAACATAAGCCCCATATATTAGCCGAGACTTATCACGTGGTTCCCCTTTCCATATTTTGTGACCAGCTTGTCAAGAGTCATCGAAGCAGCTACACAGCCCTTGCAGACATTTGACAAGTTGAAGAGCAGGCTGCATCACTATTTCCACTGTTATCTCCATCCTACCTCCTTCACTGAACAGACTTTAAAGCCAACCAAAAGCAGTGCCCGTTTCTCTTAGATAATCGATTATCGCTCAATTATATTACTGTTTCACGGAGCTAAGTGCACAGTTATGATTTCTAATGTTCTTACTGGAATTCCGCCGTGATCAAAGCCATGCACATCTACACCCTCCTTACTTGCATTCACACCCAACTCGTCTTCCTTGCCCCACCCCGAAGCCATTCCCTGGTTTCCTCCAGAGTTGCAACTACCCGAAACTTAAATGTCGGTGTTGACCAAGACTTGGCATCAACCAAACTTTGTCTGAAAATCTCAACACCTTCGTAGACTTTCCTAGCAATCACATTCCAATCTATGGTTGAGACCTGGCGATGGATGATAAGGGACGCCTCGTCTTGAATCCATTCTTCGCCACTCGAACGATGTCCCCTTATGCCCAGCACGTACATAAACTGTGCCCAATCTCTGATTCTGTCTTCCGACACTAACTCTTGGTAAATTTGTGGTGGCGGGTTGGACATTATGGCGAATATCTCCGTTGAGCCTCTAGGGATCGGGTTTGTCCCCATGACCAGAATGACCTCAAGAATGCCTGCTTGGGTGATGGCATGCATGATGTCCATGAAACGGCTTAAGGACTCTTTACGACGGGATGGCCATATGGAATAGAACATTTCCCACGATATGGCGATTCGACGATCCCGCTTCTTATGTTCAGATAACTGATCTCTGATACGGGCATCTCTCAGGAAGTTTCGAAACGCGTCGAAAGAGGCATCGATGAACCAGAATACAGCCGGTGTAATCTTCAATACCGACTGATCATGTATACGTTCTCCAACTGGTTGCCCGTGCCGAAGCTCTTTGGAGAGCGTAGCTGTCTGAGTCGGTAACGTCGCAGCTCTCAGCAGGCCCTCTCTGTTCCCTTGCCCTATCGGCTCATCAAGGGATGACGGTCTCGACAAAACTATCCCACGTTTAACAGAAACGCTACGCGGCACTCTTAATGCCAGGTTCCATCTGACACGTCTGACCTCGAGCGGGAAGTCCATCAACAATGGAGGCTTCTCCGACTTTCTGTCCCAGAGATTATCCATCTTACGTTGACAACTTGTCTAGATAATAATCCGGATCCTTTTCTTGTTTCGAAGCTCGCGCTCCGATTTCCTTCCTGGGCGGGTTGCTGTACAAGTTTGGCAGCCTGGGTCGAATCTGTTGGACGTTTGTTTGAGCTTGAATGCTTGAGGAGGGTTTCAAGACAGGAACCTAACGTATGACTTGAGCTTACAAGTCGAGTCGTAAGTTGCTGAACGGATGAGTCAAAGTCGCCATGAATCAAAAGCCGGTTTAGTCGAAATTATCCCACTGCGGAGCACATACTCATTCGCAAACACAAAAACAGCAGCTGTGGCAGATCTCGACACTTCGAGAGTGTCATTTTGAAATCGGCCGAACTCCGGAATCTTTCAGCAAAAATGATAATCGATGCTGGTACTTGATAGGCGCCATTCATTTCATGCCAAACTTTGGTGTCATTGTAACTGGGTCCTTAGAACCTTGAGAAGCCAAATCTCGAGTCTACTGTAGGCACTTTCCGAGAGCAGTCATCTCGTCGCTCTTTCCTCGAGGGGCATGCAGAAAACGCGCCAAGCGGCAATTAGCGCACTGCTTCACCTCTTCACCTCTCATCCCCCCTCCAACTACCTCCGGGACTTTGGTGGGTACGGCATTGAGGAGATGATATTTGTCGCAGGGCCTGAGACTGTCCGCGGCTATGGGAAAGCGCGATTCGCCGAGTCAAAAAACGAGCCTTGTTATTACAGGCTGGCAAAAAAACGAGACTTGGGACATGATGAGCAAAGAAGCAATGCTTGTGATGCAGAGGTATAAGGACGAACAATCAAAACTTGGTGAGAGAACCCCAAAGGCACCATGCTCCTCCCAAGAATAATCTTTCGGGGAGTGGTATCGAAGGCCGAGTGCACCTGCAAGGACTCCAAGGACATTGAGGTGGGCCACAATTCGGTCGATGTTGCAAGGAGCCAACTCTGCACATGGGAAATGCCTTAGCGCCTTGCTGGGTTCGAAACGGGGTATCATTTATTGGTACATGCAGAAGCTAGTATATGGCGGTGACAATGATCATGGAGCTTCTAGATATGTCCCTGCCAACCATACCAGCGAGCATCCAGCCAAAGCCCACGCACCGATAGCCTTCTTTCCCCACCATGTGTTATCAACTTCCACCTTCGCGGCTCTGATCTTCTTCGGCGTGTCTCTCGCAAACATATGCTCTGTCGTGCTAGTATTCTTCTCTTCAGCCGTAGCAACATCTGCTTCATCGGCTCTCTTCCTCAACTCAGCAATCTTCTTGCCTAGAGCAAGAATGTCTTCCTTCCACTCTGTAGCATTCTCAACACTGTCGACTTCAACGTTTTGTACGTTTCCGAAGAAGTCCATGACCAATCTTTCCCTCCCTCCCGGCTCGCCTCCTGGGAACAGATCCCACCGGACTCCAGGATGTGAATGAATTTTTGACTCGTCATAGCTGTCAAACAGGTCTCCTAATGTCATCTTGCTGCTTGGTTCTCTGACTTGTGTTTCTAGGAAGTCTAGATTGTAATATGTGTATCGATCGATTACTGCCACCCCAACATCATTGTCTGCATGGTGAGAATACGAGGACTGGTCGATTTCGGAGGAGCCCGTAGCAATGATATTCGGCGAGTAGAACTTGCTGTACATCGTATTCGCCTGGCAGGTATCGATCATGAAGAGCAATTCATGGTATCTGCACCTGTCAGCGTCCGTACTTCACACGGACATTGGGAACCAAGACTACCTCTTCTTCTCCCACATCTGTTCAAAAGCATCCGCTAAATCAAAAGCACTAATCTCCTCCGCATCCTGAAACTTCAAAAACTCATTCCCCCCATGCCCCGTCATATACACCAGAATATTACTCCGATCATCTGTCAACAACCTCTTACTCCTCGGCATCTCCTCCCCCACCCTGTCCGTCAACAACCTAATGAAATTCTCCACCGTAACTTCATATCCCCTATAATCAACCTCAATATTATCTCCATACAAATCGACTGCTCGACCGGCGTTACTGTAGACAGTGCCGGGGAACGCGTTACGCGGATTGCAGGCCATGTCGTCGGGGAGCATGAGGATGATCTGCGAGTCGGGAATTCCGAGGCGTTTGACGGTTCGGTAGAGGGAGAGGACGTTCGCTAGGTGGCGGTAGTTAAACCAGAATCGTGAGGTAGAGACGAGGACTGCCCAGTTGCTGGTGTGTTCGCTGGATACGGAGATAGGGCCCAGCAATGATGCCAGCACCAGGGGCAATTGTAGCAGATTGTTGAGCTTCATCTTGGGCGACTTTGTGAAGGGGAAAACGAGCGTAGGAGGAGAGGAGGAGGAGGAATACGACCGTAGATATGTTTTCGTTGGCGTTGTCGCAAAGTACGAAGTTGTGCTGGAGCTTTCCCTTGGATCGCTTCCCAAGCCTTGGAGGGCATTTGAAATAACGCCAAGACGGCTAAAGATCTCTGTCGCCTCAGATCTAAGGCAGAAGTACCTGCGCTGTCACATGTACATAGCAATTCCAAGCTTTGTTTGCCCCGCTAACCAGATATATCTCAACCTTGCCTCATGAAGCTTCCAGCTTTGAGAACTAAGTCGAAGTCTATTACTCTGGTGTAGCGATGCCAAAGTGATGGGTTGGCCACCAGCTGTAATCATCGTCGTCAGGTATGCTTTTACATATTTCCTCAAACACTTTCTACTTTTCAAGCTTCACTGTTAACAGTTGACTGTTTCATCGCACGGCTGGCTGTGCAGCTGGACGATGAAGCATGCTTGGCAAGAATTCCTTCTTACTGTGTTCTAGGCATGGTGCTCGACTTGATGCTGCTGATAAGCAGTGGCATCTCACCTCTCCGACTCCTTACGACCCTCCTCTAACGTATGGTGGCTGGACCCAATCGAGAGCACTGGGTGCTCGAATTGCGAGCATACTTCGAACAAGAGAGACGGACGATGAGATACCGGTTGAAGACGGGGCTGGGGATAATGGAGGCAACACGAGGAAGAGGCGACACAAAGTTATCATTCACAGTTCCCCATTCTTGAGATGTGTTCAGACATCTGTGGCGATCAGTGCGGGGCTGGCACAAAATCCTGGGCATACACCTCCCAAGTCAAAGACGGCATCTCCAGCTGTCAAACCTACGAAGATTGCTGGATCTCCACGAATAAGTCCTCTAGTCACGACTGGGTCTCCTCGTCTTGCTCCTATACCAGAACCAAGCAAGTCTTTGAAGGCAAATGGGCAATCTGCGCCGTATGAGCAGCCGGATAATATTAAGAAGTCGACTGTGCGCGTGGACGCGTTTCTTGGGGAATGGTTGACAGCGGATTATTTCGAGCATATCACACCTCCGCCGAGCTCCGTTATGATGGTGGCAGGAGCCAAAGCAGACCTTCTTAGAAGGGAAGACTACAGCAACCTGATACACGTTCAAGATGTCAAAGCCACTCAAGGATTTCCTGGTGGATGGGGCAGTCCCGTTGTTGCTGCGGAGAAGGACAAAGACGAAAGCTCATTGTCCAACCTGTCAAGTCTCGGGGCGGCTCTATCGCGAAGAGATCGAACAAGCAGTCTGAGCAGTGTTGGAAGCGTCAGGAGCAGCCATAGCCACAGGAGTGGAGTCAGTCTGCAAGTTACGGCACCTCCAGAGCATGGTATCTATATGCCTCCAGTGCCGAGCTACGCAATCTCCAACTCAGACCCAATTCCACCTGGCTATGTCGCCCATGCCAGAGATGCTTGCGTTGATGTTGATTATCAATGGGACAGCATGCGCGAGCCACAATACTGGGGAACTGGTGGAGAGTATGGTGAGGAATGGAGTCAGATGCACAAACGATTTCGAACAGGAATTCAATCATTACTTGGCTGGTATACCACAGCTGATGACCCAGGACGTCTCTTGACGAGAATCCCCAAGTCGCCAACTCACCCAGGCATGAATGAGGAGGACAGCGCAGAAGATGAGGATACTGATCTTGTGGTCATCCTGGTCACCCACGGTGCTGGATGCAATGCTCTGATTGGTGCATTGACAAATCAGCCTGTTTTATTGGATGTCGGTATGGCTTCACTGACAATGGCTGTACGGAAACCCACTCCTGTCACATCTCCGATTTCTTCACCTTCTGTGTCACCAAGGCACTCTCGCAACACGTCGAGGAACTTCACCATCTCGGATCAATATGATGTCAAGCTCGTTGCGAATACGGAACATTTGCGAACGAGCACCCCGTCCACCCCATCAAGAAACAATTCTTTGGCAGGCATCTCTACCTTCCGTGAGCGCTTCACACTTGGTGGCAGTTCTCTAGATGGTTCCAACTTCAGCAGACCTAAAACAGGAGTCACAACCTCTAGCGCATTTGGCAGCATTCGCCGAACAGCAAGCATCGCCTCTGGTAGTATATCTCGTGCATATGTTCCAGCACGACAGTCTTCAATTGGCCTATGGAGTGCACCACAGACACAGGAGGAAGATGAAGATGCTACGGAAGACCCAGAGGAAGATGACATGATTCTGAACTTTGGTGACGATGCGGCGAATGACTCGAAGCGGGAGGATGAAAACCCCGCTCGTGTAACATTTGGTGAGGTGTTTGTTGAGAAGAAGACGGCCAGTGAGGCAGTTGAGGAGAAAGAAGATGATGTCGCTCCTCTCGGGTTGTGGGGAGCTCCAAGACCGCCTGGCCATGCGGAAAAGATCAGGGAGATTGGGCCGAAGCGAAGATGGACTGTCAACGAGCGTGGGTGATTACAGTCAAGGAGCAGAGACGACGACTTTGTGCACCGGTTCAGGTGTCAATATTTTTACGACGGGATTCGTGCATGGCATTCTCATACACGCATCCATCGCGACATAGACCGTTGCTTCAATAGATGAGTACATGAAACATCACAGGGACGAAAAATATATCAACAGCATTGCAGCGAGCGAGGGAGTTCGGCGAACAGGGAACCCGACAACATGAATTGATGACAGCAGCACGAGAAGATCCACCCTCCTATGAAGCATGGGAAGCGTTCATCCGGCATTTAGGAGGTTTCAGTCGACGATTCGTGGTTCTGTTTATGAGTTTGGCTGTTGGGTTGGATGGCTTCGTTTCATGGCTTTTTTAGACCGGTGCGCTTCATGAGCACAAAAAGCGTTGAGATGAAAATTGTTAATAGTATCATCTACTCTACTTCTTTTATCTACTTTTAGGATGCATAAGCTCTTCTCTAACCTCAATCATTCCAATCGCTCTCGCTCTTGCGCAAAAGGTCGTCGTCTCATCTATTCGCTTCCCGCGCCTTCTTCGTGCCCACGTAGTAAAGAAAGTTAGCAGCGAAACAATACCTGACAGCAGCAATTCCCTTCTGGAAGTTGTTACTGGGACTGCTAAGTTGTTGATATCTACTAGCAGGAGGAAGGACATTCAAATTTCAAAATCATTACAACGACAGGTGCCGCATGGAGGGGTTTCAGGTATGGGAGCATCACAATCACAATAAACCAAACATTACAGAATTTTTCTTGGTATTACTCTACAAAACATCCATCCTATTCTACTCTAACTATTTTCTCTTGTTTCTCGTATTCAACTTTTTTTGGTCATTTCGTCATCATGAAATCATTGCCTCCATAACTCCCCACGCTATGCATCAGATACACCTCCCAATACATGCCTTTTATGACCAAGAAAAGGAAAGTACTCGTACAATCATCATAACCATCGTTTCTGCTCGAACCGTTCCCAATCCTGTAGATCCTGGCCAGTGTTCAATTCAAGAAGACGACCTAAACAGACCAGTAACTTCAGTGGCCAATCAACGCCTAGTGACAAGGCCATGGAAATTCTGGCGGCACATAGGGCAGGTGTTGTTATTGCTAGACGAGAACCATTTCGCCAAACATTTCGAATGGAAGGTATTCCTGCACGTAGCGCATTTCTTCTCCGGCACTCTCATATCCTCGCTAATGACTGAGTAACAGATAGAGCATTGTTCGTGACCCTTCATGAACCGAGTGATGCTTTGGCGGAATATCTCGATACCATCGATGACAGTTCCCACGAATTTAACGCAGCCTTCGATGTTCTTGACGAGTCCTTCCCAGTTCTTATGGGGAATGCCGACCCTGCTGATGGATTTGACTTCGATTTTGGCGAGAGGATATAGCGGCGGGAGGGTAAAGGAGATGCTGCAGAGCTGTTCATCGATTTCGTAGGATACGGTGATAGTGTTGCCTCGTGTTGTAGGGAGTCGAATGATAAGTTGCTGGCCATCCTCATATTCCTTGACTTCGCTACCTCCTCGCCAATCATGGACTTCGTCGATAGCATCACGGATGACTGTGGGTGTGAAATTTCGCTCAGTCCAATCGGCCATAAAGCCCTTGCCGGCTCTTGTGTAGGCAGTATGCCATTCTCTGACTAAGTTCGGGGTGAATCTTAGTACATCGTGATAGACGGAAGCTGACAACCACGCTACGCTATGTTCTAGTCCACGACTTAGATCGAAGGCGTCAAAAGCTCCGATACCATCTTGCAGTTGGTAGTAGGAAAGTGGTCGGAGCTTGCCATCAGAAGCCGCGAAGAAGTGGTTGATAAACAAAAGGAGAGTGTTCATCTGCCCGTGTTCCTTCAGCTGCTGCTGCAACGAAAGCCGGACCTGAAATGGACACCATGCAATAATTGAGAAAATCAGCTCCCAAGCAAGAAGTACTTGTCGACGCGACGTTTGGATCTTGTCGACATCTCCAGGAGTAGCGTTGGGGCCCAATATTCTGTCAAGTGGTTGCATGCATTCCGAGTCTAGAAGTAAGGACAGGAGCTCATCAGGGAACTCGGCAGCTACGAAAAGTTAGAACATAATGAAAAGGGTCAATAAAGAACAACGAACCCTCATTGTCAACTGCGAACTTCATAGTGATGTCATCGGTCATCTGCTTAAGTCCCTTCTTGATAACCTCGAAGGCCGTGGCCTGAACAACAGGATACAGTGATGCGAGCATTGGGTAAATCAATTCTAGGTTAATCTTCTCGATGGGAATCTTGATGATTTCTGGATTGAGGTACTCGTCGAAGGCTGCCATGAATGGCAGGTCAGCCTCTCGAGTTAGTGTGAACATTCCAAGCAGACCTTCGTTCAGATATTTCCGGAACAACACGAATACTTCCTTTAAATCATCACTAGCATCTTGGTCCTCCTTCAATTTGACCAATTTCGAGTACATTCTCAAAGAGTTGGAGGAGAAGACAAAGACGTCTTTCTTTGATGGATTAGTATCCGTGCTTTCCATTGAGACCTGCAGGTCCCAGGGTCGTAAACAGAGACGGGTCAGTGTCTGCTGCCAATGTTCTCCGGATGAAGACTTGATTGCTGGCAGCAATTTGGCCAAGACTTTACAGGACTCAGCAGCAAGGCCACAGTTCAAACCAGAAAGGTCACTGACTTCGAACCAAGAAAGGATTTTCTTGACCGACATCGCGATTCGTGCAGTGTGTGGTGGTAAGGTGTTGTGATACACACCTAGGCAGCCGTCAAGGTAGATCATTGTGGTTAATGCTCCCGCTGCCTGGGGCTGGTTCAAAGTTCCGCCATCGAATCCGTAGACTAGTGCAAGGAGGTGATTACAAAACCACTTCACTAATTGACTGGAGTGCAAGTGTGGCTTGAACCCTGATAAAATCGCGAGTGTGACAAGTGGTCGATCTGGCTCTTTGACAAACAGATTCTGTTCCTTCAACCATTCTTCGCTGCACCGAAACTTCCCTCCATTGATTTTTGCTACCTGATCGAAAAGGCTGCTGAGCGCCAGAGCACTGTAGTATGCTAGAGGGTTTTTGGAACTAGATTGCTCCATCATCATCTTGACAAGGTTGCCCAAGGCGGTAGTCTCGTTGTATGGGGCCTTGTCTGTAGATGGTGATTGAGAAATGATCAAGAGCAGGAGCTTCTGGAGTTTGGTCTCGAAAGCAGTGATGTGGTCGCACCAATTGTCATACAACTGTGGTTTACCATCGAGGCGCTGTACATTCAACAGCTGACTGGTGAGACATAAGAAGAACAGAATCTCGCTGACTTGCTTGTCGGGGAGTCGCGGCATAACATCCTGCATGATCTCGCACGTATATAGTGCCATCCTCAATGCAATGGAGTGTCCATCATCGTCCGTGAGATCTTCCGGAGGAGGCGGGGCCGTACCCTTGATCAGGGAAAGAGCACCACCAAACAGCATACAAGCGCCAAGGTGTGCAGGAGGCTTTCGCCCGTAGAAAGGCGCAAATGTATCGTCCCACTCCTCGAGGGTAGGAATCAAAGCGGCTGCCTTATAGGAATCGTTGGGTTCGCCGGAATTTGCATAGATGTTCCGAGCTAGGTTCACCAAAGTATGCACGCTTTAACATGTGTTAGCATGACCATTCAAGCAGGAGATTCTGAGACATATACCTTAGAGGTGGATCATGCATAGAAATAAGCTGATTTCGGATAATCTGAATCAACGGATTCGCTAATGGATCGTCGGAAGGGGTATCAGTCTCGGACAGTACTTTGGTAAGGTGCTTGATGGTAGACTTATGTGCTGCATCTAGCCAATCAGACTGCGCCTCGCTGAGCTCCATTAGTCGTGTGAGCAGTGAGAGCTGGCGATCGTTGGAAGATATCAGCAGACGAGTGTCCTTTTGTGACAGAGAGCTCAAGGCCTTCAGTCCTCTCTCCGTTACATCTAAGTGAGGAGATATAAGGGCATTGGCGATAATGTCTGTAATCTCTAATGCTGCTTCCCTAGAGATTGATTTGGAGGTTGCGGCCGCATCAAACAACAACCAAGAAGGATCGTCGTTTGAGAGAACTGCATCTCGTGCACGGTCACGAACAAAATCTTGGAGATTCTGGTCTACTTCTGCAAGTTGGGAGCCATCGGTTCTCAGAAGCATTGAGGCAACCAATGAGCATCGGAGGTCTGTAGAAGGAAGAGCTAGAACTTTTCTTAATGTATCGCTCCAGATTTCTGAGGCTCTTCTGCTACCTGCTTGTTTATCGAGAAGGTCGGCTTTGGAATAGTTGGCAAAGGGTATGCTTGGCGGTGGACAAGCCTTAAGTTCCTTAAGTGCGGCGAGGAGGTACTCGCCAGATGGTGTACCGATGAGATCAAACAAGTGTGCCTCAAGGAAATCTGCTAAGGAGTTTATAATGCTTCGACAATTCTTCATGAAGAAGGAGCCCATTCGCAGGCAAGCCAACATGCCAGCAGCAGCTGCATAAGGCTTTCCTTGACGACCGATGAGGACTTCTGCACAGGCATCCATCATCTTCTGCGTGATAGTCATCAACGAATCAGCCTCGGGGAGCCGGTTTTGGAGATATCTTAGATCGCGGTCAGCCCAGACCCACTCCAACAACAAGAACCATCGGACAAATCCAGACTGAATGTTATCTTGGGCCTTCTTATAGTCTCGAGTCTCGACTGAAATAGGATCAAGTAGTCGGTCTGTCAACTTTTGTGACCATAATTTCAGCTCCTGTTTCAGACTAATCTGAATCTGATCGCCAGCCTTTTCGCATGTAGGACTCAACTTCAATGTTAAACAGGTTCTCAAAGCTTCTTTGATATTGTCGGAAGTCGCAATCGACCAAGTCGTCTGGCCGGGGTCGATGACGATGAAATTTTCGATGGCGGGGAACAGAGAGTCTCGAATCAGCTTAACTTGCGATTCGGTATCGGTCAATCGTGTAGTGGCAAAGGAATGGGCAATAGTGAGATAAGCAGCATAGGCGACTAGAAGATTTGTCTTAGGCTCATCCCTATTGCTCATTCCAGTTCGCAAAGCTGACATTAACTCCAGAATAGAGGAGACCTTGGGTGGAAAGGTTTCCTCGGGTATGACGAGAATCAAGGCGACCAGGGACTTCCAATACTCAGATGGCCCTCGTTGCGATCCCTTCTCGATGAAGGATCGAAGACGTGCTAACGGGTCCTTCTTTGGTTTGCTGGACAAAGGCCATACCTCGGGGAACTTTGTCGTGAGGACCTTGAGCGTCTCAACAAGGTCGTACGTTGAGCCAAGCTGTGGACCCCTCAATGCATCCGAGATCAAGGCATGACCAATTGCCTTCAGATTAGCCTTGACTGCAGAAGGTTGTCTAAAAACGTAGGCACTGATGAGCTGGAGGCTGCTCCGTCGTAAGTGTACATCCTCACTTGAAGCAAACTCCAGGAGCTCTTCATTGCCGAGCAACGCCTCGTACTTGTCCTTGTATTTCCTGATATCGTCTTCCGTTAATGTCTTGAGGAGAGACGTGACCATGTCGATGCTATTGCCAATCATTCGGAAATATACTGCCTTCAGGTCTTCGGCACTCATAGTGCGCTCATCGCTCAAAGTACTCGGGGTTTCGTCAAGGCCGCCTTGGACGTACGCCAAGATGACCTGCTGCAACTTCTTGAGCGCAGTGCTCCGCTTCTCAGCAGTGTTTAACAGAACCTCGAGTCCATCTTTGGCAGCTTTCGCGGCTCCCTTATCACTATCAAAGGTTCCCGCCAGCCATGTCGGGAGCATCTGTGGAATGTAGGGCTGGATTCGTGATTTGGCGGAGTCCAATATTTGGTGCTGTATCAGGTGGGACAGTTCTCGGACACGTCGCGAATTGTTGATTGAGAGTCGGGGATATAATTCGGACTAGACATGCAATTAGTACCAGAATAATTTTTTGTGAGGCCATATGTGAACATACCCATGCCTTGATGACCGCATCCTCAATTCCTCCTCCCTCCTCATCCGGATGAGTCTTGACAAATGCGAGGATGTCGTCTAGAGCCTTTGCTAAAGTCGTGTCGTTCTTCTTGGACAAACTCTTGAATGAAACGACAAGGTTCGAGTCGGAGATCTGGGCGAGATTTGGGGGTGGGTTAGAGAACGACAAGCGTGAGGTCGACGAGTCGGCTGCGCCGAAGCCTCTGCCTCTGCCGCCGATCAATCCGCTCTTGGTTGATAGACGACGACCAAAGCCTGCCATGTTTCTTGACGGAGAAGGTCGTGTAAGAGGGAAAGGAAAGGAGAGGCCGTGGCCGTGGAGGGGACTTTGTGCCCACCCCACCGTCAACAACACGGAGAACAGGTTACAGAACCTCTTGCGGCGACGATCTGCAGATAATAGAGTCTGGATCAAAGGGCGGCGGCGAGGGGGATTAACGAGAATGGTGTTGTAAAGAGTAGGTAGTAGAGGCAGAGAGTATGTGGTCGATCGTGAGCTCGTGTGGGGAGAAAATAATTACTCTCAGCCTCGCCTCGCCTCAGCTCGAATTGGATGACGATATGCTCAAGAGTGGTTTAGCGGTGTTAGCGCAGGCTCAGGAAGGCTGCAAATGGTGGCGCAGCTTGGGCCACCTTTTTGTCCCGAATGGCTAAGACACTCTGGCGCTAAGGAGCCCAGGATGCATCAGAGTGTGGCACTCAAGAAAGACGCAGTGGTGAAGGCATTCTAGATATTGGGTATTGAATATTGCGGCTGTGTAAACGCCGGATGATTGCGGAGAAGACTGCTACCCCGCATGTGATTGATGACCGTAGTGAAGCTCCAGTACCTGCGTACTCCGTACACCACACCTCTCCCACTCCTATATTGTACTTGTCTGCATCTTTCGAGCTGGAAATTCGAGTCTCCAGGACGAGATCACCCTAGACAATCCTCATTCCCTCTTGCTTGCTAAAGCTCCACACAGAATTGTGATGGGTGTTGATCATCTACTTCCTCACTGCCCTACGACGATATCACTTCTATCTGAGCAACGACGCCTATGAATTGTGTCTTTGTACTCTGCTCTTCTTCAACTTCAAAGAGCTTCACTGCAACCCTCCTGCCGTCAACTCTTATTGCTGGGTCCCGCTTCGACCAACTGGACACACGACAGCGGAGACGATCGATTCTCTTCAACCCAACCTGCGCTACAAGGCGATTCTGACGACTTCCGGCGTCTTTCACAGTCCGAAACCCTTCTAGAACACGTCTTATCAACGAGGACGTTACGTGAGAATCGCTCGATCCCTCCATTATCAACACGTCTAACACTGGCATCTACCAGACTGTGGACACCCACTTTCTCGAACTACTTCGCTCTTGATTCTGTACGATACAGTTGTGGGAATCGACGTTCAATTCAAGCGTCGTACATGACTGCGAATTGCCCAGTAAGTCGTTGCCTTTTCACTCCAGAACAGTTCATTTACCAATGAGGGGTGATAGCCTGGAGTATGACACGATAAACATCTGCAACTATGCTATCATCACAAATCCACTTGGTTTCGAAGACCTCAGTCTTGCCCGCCGGCTCCCAAGTTCTGCCAACCGTCCTTTCTCGATCTGGTAGCTTGCCTCGACGCCCTCGACCGTATCAGCAAGTTCGAGCCTTCCGATTAGGTCTTTGGTCCTCATACCTCGATGCAAACTTTCAGAGGGAGTTTCGACGACGCCAGCGGGTCGTAAAGCATAAATACATCGAGGCTGTTAGTCGCAAGCTGTCATGGGACCGTCACTTTCCAATGCATCTGAGACACAATGGATTGAAGAGCTTCATGTGCAGCGCATGGCGGGGACAAGATTCCAGGCCGGGTGGACGTTGGGTCAATATGGAAGACCTTGATTCGATGAAGGAGAAGCCCAAGGAGAATAATGAACGATCGTGGGGCGTTGAAGATGAGAAGGGCCAAAACCTATACCAGATGCTTGACAACAACCACCGATTTATCCGTGCAAGGGCTCGTATGTTCCCTGGTTGGAGCACTTGCCACTCGGCATCTTGGGTTTCTCGCTCGCCATACAAGCCCGTTTCTACGCCTACCGAAGACATATCAGCTTCCTCTACTTTGTACGGATCTGAAGGCTTCCGCAAGCGCTTTCAGACACGTGACAACCTCTATGAAGATCAGACAGAGTATGAGATAGACCCTATCACGAATCGAAAAGTTCCGAGGAAACCCAACAAGCCAGTAAACGAGAGCAGCAAACCAGTTGATATCCCAGTGAAGACTTCCAAGGGCTATCGCTCACAATTCAAGACTTTCGAACCTTCGGAGGTACAATCTGACAAAGCCGAAACTCCATCCAAGATACCAGCATCACAAGACCATTCCAACGGTGTGTCATCTCACGCCCAGGAGATGCCCGTCACCAACGTTCAGAGTAGAGAGGTGGACCCACTTAAGAAATACGACGAGAAGATTGGGTACAACTCTGGTCGCCATTATAACACGGCTGAGATGGATATAGATTATTCTTGCCCAGTACAAAATGGGTTGAAGGCTTTCGACGACAAAGTATCAAGCACAACAACAGCCAAAACTCCAGTTGAAGAGAACATTTCTCCCCAAAAAAAAAGTAATCAAGATGGTCTTGAGACATATGACAAAAAGGCTACATATGAGGGACGACAGTACTTCGGCTCAGCATACGATGAGATCGACCAAGTTGATCCCGTACAAGAAGCCATAAGAACTTATCACTCTTCCAAGGGATTGAAACATTCCCGAGTTGTGCACCCCAGGAAGCGAGACGACGAAGACAGAGTCATGCAGGCCAGGAGAGAATACGAAGATTCTGATGCGCGGAGAGCTTATACGCAGGATCAGGAAGCCAGCAGACTGCTGCAATCCATTCAGAACTACGAAGAAATCATGGCTGCAGAACGAGCTACGGGGCATGTTAGCGGGGCCTCCGGACATGAGCAACTTCATCCGTTATTGAAGGCGATTCGAGAATATGAAGCATCCGAGTTAGACAAGAAGACCGATCCTCATGAAGGAGCTGCTCACGGCCAGTCGGATCCTGTGCTTCGAGCTCTCCGCGAGTACAAGAGTCTTGTGTCACACGTCGAAGCAAGCGACAAGCGCACTGCCCGACAAATCGAAAAGGAAGCCGTTGATCCTCTTTTGAGTGCCATTAATGAATACGAGGCCTTGGTACAGAGTAGTAGTGTACTCCCTGGGGAGCGAGCAGACAGCTCGGTCGAGGACTGCCTGAAGAAATATGACGCTAAGGTCAACTTCTATCGAAAGCCATATCAGGCTGAGGAGAATAGCTTAGGGGAAAGCGAATCAAAACCCGGGAGGTATAATATCGAGTTAAACTTGTCGGATGCCAACGCAGAGAGGCTCTCACGCTTGAGAGCATCATATTTCATGAAAGCTGATGAACTAACGATCACCCCCAAAAGCTGGGCACATCTTCCGCAAAAGATCCGCGACTTGTTTGCCAGACAGGCTAAATCTGACAGCAAGCGCTGGGACCAGGCAACGATCGATAGAAAAGGCCGCCAGGCACCAAGTAGAGAGTTGAGAGAGACGGAGGAAGCCAAGAAGGCGAGACGAAAGGAGCTGGAACATGACTTTACGGCCACCAAGGTACCCGGTGTCTCATCTGAAGACCTCGAGAATGCCAGGCGACGAGCCGTTGAACTCAGATATGAGCATAATAGGCTACGCAATGATGCAACTCATATCGAAGGCCTTGTTGGCGCAAAGCTCGGCAAGCTGGAGAATGAGTCCCAGCCAGAAAACCAGTCGAAGAAGATGACTGGTAACTTTGTCCGCGATTTTCCCGAAGAATTCGAAACTACTTGGACAAGAGCAGATGGCAGCTCTGGCGGCTTGACACACAAGAATAAGTCGGACCGAGAAATCGAAGTAGGAGCCCAGCAAGGTGAGTATGCATATGTCAATGGCCTGGGCTCCCAGGAAGCATTCTCCGGTCGGCCGGATGTCGAGCGACTTGAGCCATCCTTGAATCGAGCTATATCTCGCAATGCAGAGCCCAATGCTGCCGAGAAAAACGACTCGCAGATGAAAGTTGGTTCTGCACAACAGGGCGAAGGAGATCTGTCTGAGCTTATGAGCGTAGAAACTGGTGCACATACCATCAAGCAGCAGCTACAAAAGGAGAAGAACGCCCAGAAGGAACTCGACAGGGAGCTGGTTCGCGAGGTTCGCAGTATCCATGAAGATGCATATGAAACTATCACTGCCAAGCATAGACAGATACCCTCTGCGTCTCAGGAGAATGGTGCTATCAGTGAAGTTACCCCAGTTCTGGACGCTGTTGCGGTGACCGCTCCTCCTCCAACTGTGTACAAGATTCTCGCGTATGACCCTACGATGCAGTCCATCAGCACGGCGGAAACTACTTCAATTGTCTCTGATGCTTCCGGCCCCTTGACTCCGGCGGAGGTACTTCTGAGATTATCCAATCCTGCCAAGTTCTTTCCATATTTTGCGCCCCTTCAGAAGCAAGGTTACGAGATCGTCTCTGGTAGCGGTGATGTGTTAGTGTTCCGAAAGTTCCGCGAAGGCTCTCCGCCAGGAGTTGAGAAGACATCAACAACGGCTGCAATTGAGGAGAAGAGACCCGAAGAGCGCAAGAGGAACGATGTCAACCCTATCGACGGTATGACCAGAGGTCCAATTGCTGCAATAGGTGACTTTGCAAGCCCTACTGGATTTGTCAACCATGATATTCCGCGTGGGTCAGAGCCTCCGTTCAAATCCAACATTGACGTTCGACGAGAGGAGCCTGTTTTCAGCGGCAAGCGTAATTGGGAGGACAAGGAGGAAAGTGGACGAAAGAAGCGTGGTGTAACTAAGACCGTCTTGGTTGGCGCTGGTTGGCTTGGAGCCTGTTCGTATGCCATTGGCGTCGTTGCTGATTACTTCAAGACTGGCGGAGCTGATGGTAAAGGGCCTAAGGGATTCTGATTCCTTGGTCAGCGAGCTGTTCATGATTCGGGGGGTGTTGCACAGTGAGTCATGGGATGAAACTTACCAGGTGCTTAAGGTGTTGAACGTTGTGGATCGAATGCTGTTGTTGGATTTGAGGGACTGGAGTTGTATAGCGAGGGGATTCGATTTGGTGTTATGGAATAAGGGGCTTCGAGCTGAATGCGTCCTTCTCCACTTGCTCTTCAGAGATGCATATCATAGTATGAATCCACTCCCATTTCAAAGACCTGAGAATTTGCCATTTCTGAAAGTTCCATTATTGCTTTTAGGGCTAGTCCCTTATCGATGACTCTGGTCTGCCTTTGTTCAGCCTCGTCCTAGGCCGGGGCCACGGGCACGTGGTGATACGGAAGGGTGTCTTATCGTTGAGCACAAAAACCCCTCAATCTTTTCCAATCCTTGTTTCTTTCTGATTTTCACTACAACAACATCTGACCGTCTTCGATCCCCTAACTTTCGTTCACTGATTAATGAAAACATCCCTGGCAAATTTTCTTCGTCATCATCCAGTCTCAAATACGCTCAATGGAGCAACACTTCTCTGCTCTCAGTAGAGAGACGAGACTTCTATCTCATTCTCAAAGGTACGCTTCTCCCCTATCCTCACACATTCCCACCTCCCCGCTTCCCGCCTTCTCGGCCTTCTTCCTCTCCAAATCGCGCTCTGCCCGGCTTCTGAACATCCATCTAACCGTCTGCCAAGTCCTCACAGACCAGACAGGAATCCTCCTAAGGGAGCGACTTTGGGATCCGCCAGCCATTTTCGAGCCAAGGACCTGGAGCCCTCTCAGACAAATACGGAGTCTCATCCACCCCCAGTTTCCAACGAGGGATCAATGCGTCTCCTCACCGTTAGATGGGATCGATACGGTCAAAGAGACTGAAGTCTCTTGAAGGTACGCTATGTGCTCCTTTTTTACGCGATTCCGCTCGATATTTCCTCCTACCGCATAAGTCGCGCTCCGCTCGCTTCACAAAAATCACCCATACCCTCCATCACTTCTCCAACAACCCACAAAGGCAGCCCAAAGGTCGCTGGTATTCATACACCTGCATTTCGACGCGACGATCTTGCACAAGAGCTGCCAATGATGGCTCTTTGTTTGGAGTTCGTCTTCAACGCGTCTTCTGCGAGACACATTCGCCCACAGCCCGTTCCCTGCAAGACATGCACTACACAAGCACCTACGCGCCCTTCATCTAAGGCCTTTTCATTACTATCCTTATTAGGAGTCATCTTCCGCGCGTCCTGTCCATGTTTCCCATATGGCAGGCCGCTGTAGGATGCCCTCGCCTCGTTGGGACAAAGACCCAAACACATTTGCACAACTTTACCTTACTTCCACCACCTCACTGCAAGGCCCCTTTACATACCCTCGTTTCTCCTTGGCTGTTCGGCTAGTCTTGCACGAATCCCTTTGTGTAATGGACGTTATCCGTTTGGGAGGCTGTCACTGTCAGTGCACCTTCCGTTTTAGGCCTGCCAGGGTTTACTTCGGAATACTTTTCGGGCTCAGGTAGCTGTCGCCTCCTTAGGGTGAACACCTCTCTGATGCACCCGTCAGAAAGGGGAGGCACGTAGGCGGCTCTGGCCTCGACAGACCCCTTTCGCAAGCGAGAAACGATACAGCAATCGGCACACTCCCTTCATCCAACCCTCTTTAGCTCACTTTACTTGTACCAGAGAGCCAGGGTCATTTTGCTAACAGTTCTTTCAACAGGCTTTGATTTTGTGACCTTGCCGATGCCCTCACATCTCCCTACTTCGACGGGTAGAGGAGTGGCGACCCTTCACTTCAGGTCAGCTGTATCGCCGGCCTTCAGTTCGGAGGGTCAAACCTCTGGCTGTCGTCCTGGCTGATACTCGCAACAAAAGACCGGGAAGTCGTAAGTAATACTCGTGAATGCGAATGGTGTAGACGGCTGACCTCTCACAGCTTTGGGCGGCCCTCCACCAAAGATGAATGTCCGAGCTGGGTCCACACCCCAGAACCTTCGCCGTCGTGGCGCTATGCCAGCCGGTACCCCATCTGGTATGACAACCGGTTTACCTTCCAGAGGTGAATGACGTGGAGGGCTGACTTTCCAAAGCTTTGGGGCTGTTCTTCCCTTCGGAGTTGCCCTTGGCTCTCGCATCGCTGTGTTCACCCGCGCTGATAGGAGGGGCTGATTTGAGCCGAGAAGCATACCGGCACTCCATAGCCGCTTCATGAAAGTCTTCAACTTTATCTCGGAAGATGAGCGGACGCTTGAAGCTCATCTCCGGCCTGACTCCGCGAAGCGCCATGGAGTGCCGCTGCTGCTCGCGCTCAGGGAGAGTCATTCCATCCAAGTGAAAATCAAAGCAACTTGGTTAGTTTCCAACATCCTTTGTTAAAAGTTTTCAACTCACATTCGGTCTTGTCACAGGACATGGCGACACTCCTACCAATCCAAAATACGATCCCGACTCCTACCCCTCAATCGCTTCACTAAACATCAGTGCTAGAGCATGCGCTGCCTTCAACGACAATGTCTCAGCGGGCCGTCCACAACATATGAGCAGCAAGAAGCTGAGGCCGCTATCAATGCCATGAACAACATCGAGTGAGTCTACACACCATTCCACTATCATGCATATTCTAATTCAAGCAGGGTCGATGGCCGTACCATGGGTCCTGCTTCTGCTTCCCTGACACACCCAGTGAAAGGCATGCAGCTCCTCAGAAGGAAAGACCTGGCCGGACCAGTGCTCTTTGTACAGCTATTGTGGCCGCCTGAGAGCCTGGTCTCCTTTGCTTGGAAAGATTGTGGTTGCAGATTCTGGTTCATTTGCGAATGACCTGTCAATACATTTTTGTGGAGATGGTCATAATGAAGGGTTGCTACGGCTTTAGCGAGGAGTGCAATGAAAAGTTCGACCAAATTCCTGTCAAATTTTCTGAGAGGTTCGTAACATTTTTTCCTTGGTTCAGGAGATTGGACTTCAGCTGATTGTGATTCAGGACTGCAGAACGGGGCTCGTCAAAAGCTGGTTGACCAGAGAGTCAGGGAAGGAGTCAAAAGGCAGAATATTAGGAAGGAGGTGATGGTGGAGTTGGATGGGGAGAGGGGGACGATCAGCGAATGCCTACTGTTGTATATGCTTCTACTGAAGCATGAGATCTTTCTTGATTGAGTTGGAGGTCAGGGAGGGTCTGACATAGAAAGTTGTAATTCAGCCGTGTTGCTGTATGTATTTTGCTCAGAAAAATAGGACAAAGAAAAAGGAAATCACTCATGCTGTCTTGCCTTGATTTTTGAAGTGACAGCCTGACTAGTGCTGGAGATGAATGTCCGTTACCACGATTTTCTTGCACCTCCGCAGTAACGAGTTATCCGATGTACATTTAACAAAGAGACAGTCTTGTGACAGACCTGCATGCCACAAATGCCCATAGCATTATCAAAGTGCACCCCTCCTTTGCAGATGCTTAGACCTACAAGCAATATGTTGACCTTAGCTCTGTTGTAAAGCCTTTTTGCAAAGAACTGGAGTAGCCATGGAGATAGATCTGGCGACACACATGGAAAAGAGCAGGGAGGAAGACATGGAGGCACAAGACTCCACAAGGCAATGTTGAGGGAAGTTTCGCGGCGCTAAGGTGTCTTCCATGAAAACATTATTTTTCAGATTTTATGAATGCTCCGAAAATGCTTTCGCGATTCCTACGCCTTATTTAGCCTGAATTTGCGCTGCCATGGTTGGCTGCATGCTAACGTCATCGGATGTATGGTTAGGCATAAACAGCAACCACTACAGAGACGCACCCATTTCTACTAGCTTATCGCATATGCACTCGGGAAAACAGGGGTTCTCGTGCTCCGATTGGCTCAAATTGACGATAAATTGAGGGTGCGTGACACGCACCCTTATTAAGCAGCACCCCTAGTCACATGTACTCAGTTTTATTAGTTAAATATACTAATTTAAAATACGTACTAATTTCGATTATATTATTTCACGTAATTAAATTTTTATAAATAATAAATTTATTATAAAAATAATAATAATATTTAAATATAATATATAAATATAAATAAAAATAATAATTTATTAAATAAAAAGTTCGATTATATATAAATAATAAAAATTACGAACGTAGTACGTAAATTTAAAAAGTTTCTCGTAATAAAATTATTATATTTAAATTTAATAATAATAATATATATATATTTATATTTATTATTTGTAATTATTTATTACGTTATTTTAATTTTATTATTTTTTTTAAAAAATAATTATTACGTGTTTTATATAAATTAATTAAAAATACGCACTTTAATTAATAATTAAAACACGCTTTAAATTAATATAAATATTAACGTAAAATGCGTATTACGTATTTTTAATTTATTATTAATTTGAATTAATCGAAATACGAGAACTTTTATTTTCTCGAGTGTATATATAATAAACTAATAAAAATAAATGCGTTTTTATAATGGTTACTAGTATAAACGCAATCTTAAACTCAAATATTACTAGAGAGTATTAGAATTCTATTCGTATTTCTAAAAATTTAACGAAAATACACTAAAATCTAACTATTTTATAATATTACAAAATTTACGTTTTTTAATAAAAAACTTTATAATTAATAATTTAGTCTCGAGCCACTAGTTACTATAAGTCGAATTAATTAGAATTGTGACTAAAACTTCTATTCAATATAAATAAAAATTGATTTATTTTTTTATTAAAATTTATTAACGATTTTTATATATTATAATAACTTTTTATATAAAGATTTTAGAAAAAAAAGTTCTATAATAAAAGTGTTTTAACAATTCGAAATAAGCTCTATATCTATTATTAAATGTACTTGTAATACAAATATTTAAGACTACAAGTTCTTAAAGTCGAAGAATTTTGGTGTGTTCTCGCTAAATTTCTAGGGGTGCGGATAGAATTCTGACACCCCCTGGTGATATCTGCTGATAAACGCCACCTGCGTTATCGTAAATTGAACCAACCCCCTTCGGAGCTCACTGCCTGGAATTCTGTACCTCAAAATGTCCATAGACTCCCATCTCACCGACATCAGTGGAGGAGTTTTGTGTCTCCGTTGCCGGTCTATCTTTTCTGTGGCTCCCGAAGAGACTGGAAAGGGTGTCTTTGTAGCCTCTTACAAGAGTGAGACGACCACGCAACGGCTGAGGAAAAGTGTTGAAGAGTCGTGTACGATTTGTCACGCTCTTTTGAAACAGTTCGCAGATCATCAGATTTTCAAGCGTGCTCAGCCCATTGAGGTCTACTATAAAATTTCCGCTCTCACTAGATTCGGACTTCATATGCTACTCTATGTTTCGTTGAACGCCAGAAATGAGGATATGAAAGCTTTTTCCCTCAAAATGGATTGGGAACTCTACCAGTTTTTTGATGCAGGTATTGTTCGCACCCTGTTCCTTTTCATCTTTCACTACTAAATAATTAAGACAATCACAAATCCAGACCAGTGATGAGTTTATCTACAAGCTCGCTAGAGACCTTCGAGTTCGTGAAGAAGAGCTTGAAGATTTGTGATGAAAGCCATCATATCTGCGCTGCTTCAAGGTCCAAAGAAAGCTGGTATCCGACCCGACTAATCGATCTTGGCAACCCCGACTCCAGTGCCGTTAAGCTTATTATCACGTCACAATGCCAGGTCTTCGGGCAGTACGTCAGTTTGAGCCATCGCTGGGGTGACGCCGATTTACTGAAGCTAACTTCTGAAACACTTCCTCAGTTAATGGATGGCATTAAAATCTCAACATACGAGGGTTCGAAGACCTTCAAAGACGCTTTTCAGTTAACACGGACTCTCGGTATACGGTACATCTGGATCGACTCTCTTTGCATTATTCAGGACTCGCCCGAGGACTGGCTGCGTGAGTCGAACATGATGCTCAAGATTTACAAACATGCATACTGCAACATCGCTGGTACCCACGGCAAGAGCAATACGGGGCTGTTCCGGAGCAGAGACCCTATGAGTTGGTCCACAGACTTACGACTGACGGCATATGGACCAATTTCTGGCACTTTTCGACTGTTGAGATCGCACAAATGGCAGGAAGAGATTGACAACGCGCCGCTGAATCGCCGTGGCTGGGTGATCCAAGAGCGGCTTATATCCAGTCGAATTGTCAACTTTGCGTCCGAACAAGTCTTCTGGGATTGTTACGAGCTGCAGTCCTGCGAAGCCGATCCCAAAGGCATCTTTCTATACCATTATAATAATACTGTCAATCAGGACACATCCAAGAAGTTTCAAGGACCACTTGAAATCCTGAGGACACGCCAACACTTTTTAAACAAATGGGCTGTTATCGCTCATCAATATTCCAACAGTGAGCTTAGCTTTCCTGAGAAGGACAAAATCATTGCTATTTCAAGCCTAGCTCAGCACTTGCAAGAAAAATGGCAGATTGAGTACTGCGCCGGACTGTGGCGGAAACCAGCACTTGAGTCGCAGCTTTATTGGAGGCCAGCCCCGCCAAACCCATCAAGGAGTAAGGCAAGGACACCGCGTGCGCCATCTTGGTCTTGGTTGGCCTATGACGGGGGTGTTCGCCTGAACAAGGAATCTTATGATTCTTTTCAATCAGTGCATTATCTCGCTTTAGCCCGAGTCGTAGATGTCCATCTTGAACAAATGTTAAGCGCCTCTGAAGACTTGGCTCTTCTCGGATATATGGAGCTACGCTGCATTCCTTATTCAATGGTATTGAATCGCAAGTCGAATCGATATGAGGCAGCAGACCCAGCGCTGAGAGGTCTTGATTGTGAGGTATACACGTTCTTCGACTATTGTGATGACCGGCCTGATGGCCTATTCGTCATACCGCTTTATAGAATCGTGACAGAATACGATAAGGTTTCATTTTTAATTCATGGGATTCTAGTCAGGCCCCCCGCAGAGTCTGAAAGAAGTTTCATGAGGCTTGGGGTTTGTCTGGTGGTCCTGAAATCTCCTGGCCTCAATGCTGAGAATGGAAAAGAGAAATTCCATGTGGATTTTAACGAAACCGATGGTGCACTTATTAGACTTTATTAACGATATAGAATGGTATCTGATGACTTCAGTTCAGGACAGATAGATGCAATCGCTTAAGTCCCCTGTTTCTTTTTCATATTGCAGGTTCACACGCATTACTTATGGATGTTATATTAATCTTTTATATACTCTTGAAATAGCATAAGTGTAGAGGACTATCTTTCACCTTCTTGAAGCAAACAAATGAATGACACAGGGCTTGCATTTACCCTCGAGAAATATGCAAGATTGGAATCCAATGATACCATATGTAATATACTTGAGGCCCAGGATACAGAATGGAGAACTTATCTAGTTCAAAAGTATCATTAAAAAGAAGGGACAATCTGCTTTCACTATTACAAAGGACTTTTTAAAATACACCAGTTCGTCTTCTACCCTTTGTTACCAGCAGAAATGGACACTCGCTAGAACCCCTTTATCAATTTGAGCTGATAGCATTTCTCAGCTTTGTTGCAATATGTCATCACCTTGGTGAATCACAATTAACCCGCGACGCGTCGCCTACATCTTATGTCATATCGAGTATGTTGTATTTCACCTTTGGCCAATGTAATCATCCCATTTTGCCTGATTCACCGGCCAAATTTCGCGGGCGAGCAAGTCACTTCGAGCAGCTTAATAGTTTACATTTCACTTTTAACTCACTTCTTTCATCATTTATCATTTGTGAAAACTCGTTCCCGATGCCCGTTTCCGACTCCCGGCACCCGACGCACTACCCTTAAACCTGATTCCACTTGGTATTCAATGCTGAGTACCGCTGGCCTCGTGGTTAGGAAGTACGGTCGCTCAGAATCACGTGACTCTTTCGTATATCGCTCTTGACTATTACTGATTCTACTTGAACTTTTAATTTTCCTTGTCTCTTTTGATGCCGATCTTTGGTTCCACTTGTTCACTTCAGCGTTTAATGGCCCCGGAGGCAGATAAGGGAAATAGCTACACGAGATATCTCCTCTGACTATTTGATTGGGCAGCACGTGATGCACCTCGCTACTGTCTCCTAATGTAGTCACCGAACTTTCGAGCTCGCTATAATCAGGCGTTAGCACAACCGTATATCACCCTTCTGTTCCCTCCTCATTCATCATCAACAAAACCATCCCAAGGGTTTGCTTCCATCCTTGCAAATCGACCACGGCTCGAAGTTCGCTAATTCCGCAATCTCTCTATTAAGTCGGACCTTGTAGACGATAACGTTAGTCGAAAATATGGACGGGTCGAGTTGCGACGACGCGCTTGACTGGCCGGTTCTGCTCCCGGATGATACATTCTATCCATGGGAAGGTATTGACTTTGATGCTGACTTCCTAACGGCCTCTGGCGAGGATTTTGATTTCTTATTTCCAAGGTGTGACACTCCAGATGGCGATGAACTTTACAAATCTGCACCTTCATCCCTTGGAGAAAACAACGAACCTATACCTACCATAGTATCTCGCCAATTCGAAGTCTCCGATACGTCGGATTTTGATGGCATAGTTCTGACTCCCATATCACCTACAGAAGCTGCCGAAGAGGGGAAGAGAGTTTCCTATTCGGCATCTGCCTTCGCTACCAAAGATCTGCTTTATCCCTCCATGTATTTTGAGGATGAGGAACACCATTGCAAACCAAAGAAACGGAAGTGGGAAGAATCAGTCATTATCTTCTCCTCTGAACCCAACGGAACCACACAATTACGGAAGAGAAATGCTTTCGATGATGCGCGTCGAAGAGAAGTAGCTTTAAATCGACGGGTCGGAGCTTGTGTTCAATGTAAACTCCGCAGAGCACGTGTGGGTCTCCTTCAACTGATTTCCCTTCAGATGGATCTAACATTTCACAGTGCAACTTTGGGATCCCTTGCAACGCGTGTACGAAGCGAGCAGGAAACCTGGCACAGGAACTTTGCACTCGGCAGGGTCTAGTCGCTGCTCGGTTTAACAATGTTGGTATGTAATACACAGTCGCTCCTTTAGAAGTTTCTTTACTTATATGGTGACACCGCAGATTTACTTGGAATCACGCATTATAAGAATTTCCTTGGGCAGCAATGTCGAGCGCTACTCAAGGGGACTTCCAGAGAAATGTACCTGTTCTGGCCCAACTGTTGTACCCCCTACAGTTCTGCCCAGCCTTTAATCAAATTATGCATTCAGGACTTTACCGAAAGTCCAGCTGCAGATAAAGTCACTGAGCCAACGCAAACCTTTTTATATCGAAGATACACAGACTGTATAATCACCACAGCTCCGGACAGAGCGTGGGCCATCGTTTCTGATAGCTTGCCGTCTCTTGAGCAGCTCACAGGTTGCTGCATAGACTCAGATCACTGCTGTAATGCCGGTCCATTTGCCAGATTACACAAGACCTTTGGGAAATTTGGGGCACGGTATTGCCAAGAAGGGACAAACTTACCACTTGTAAGAAACGAAAGCCTCTCTTTCCAGTACTTAACTGACCTTGAAATTCTTGAACAGCAAGACTTGATGAGAAAAGTCTTGCACATGAAGAGAACGTTCTCCATTTTCCGAAGAGCTGCGTGTCTCAAGGATTCCGCCGAAGCTACGGAATCTGAATTTGTTGGAACTTGGATAAAGGCGCAACTAAAGCATCATATTGCCATTGGCATCATGGAACTGGAGGCTGAAATCTTCGATGAACTCGACAGGCTCTTGTATGGCCCTGACGGGATCGGCAAGCGTAATCCACTAGCAACGTGGGTATGTTTATGGACTCTTGTATTAGCATACAAGGAGCAGATGGCTTTCATCTACTTCCATTATCGCAACGAGCCGGCTCGTGGGTTACCTCCAAAGCAAACACGACAGTACTGACAGTGACCAGAATTACAAACCCTCTACGGCTGTGCGAAGCACATATACAATACACTCACTTCAATTTATGCTGCTTTATACAAGACAACTTCCCCTCTCACTCTCGATTGGAGGAAGGAAGAGATCTCGTCGGAGATGCTTGGTGGAGACTCTGAGCTTATCAGATTATTTTATAATATCAAAACGGAGATGTACTGGTTCCGTAAGTTTATTATCTTTGACACGACTTCTAAAAAATTCCTCTAATTATTTTTAGACGCTAAAAGAGATCAATTATTCCCGGAAGATGCACTTTTCAAGAGCCTGATCGTGGAGAATGAGAGTAAGCTTTTGGAGTCACATAAGAAAATCGCCAAGAAGCAAGGGATTCTTTGATTACTCTTGTCATGGATCAGAATTGTTTGAGAGCAATTTTTCCTTCATTCTTGAAGTATGCCTTTGACGATAGTTAAAGGTTTCTTGCTAGGGGAAAAAAAGTCCACGTAGAGTTTACGTAATAAAACGTGATATTTAGGTCACGTTTTTGCGCCAAGGTTTTGCCAAGAAACGCCAAAATGTGTCGCTTTTAGCATTTAACGCTCCCGTAGTTTAGAGCTCTCTATAAAGCTCCCCGTAGAGCAGCTTTAGCCCCACGTAGGGGGAGTTGTAGGGGGGGAACGCCTTTACTCGCGCCGGCGGAGCCGGTGCAAATAAAAAATCTATATATTAAAAGTTTTATAATAAATTCAAGTCGTCAAAGGCAAGGCATGGCGCGACCTTCATTCTTGAAGTATACTTTCTAATGAAGCAAATTCCCTCGACATGAAAAGGTTTTATGGATCACGTGATTGAATTTCTGCAGCCGATGTTTGGTCAAGTATGAGCCCAAGAGGGAATAGGGGCTAGACCTCATAGTGGATGACATGACCGAATCGGGTCAATCTGATCTCCGAAGGTCATATGTGACATAGCGTTATGAGGTACTTGCAAGGCATACCTAAACTTCAACTAAGATCACCTGACATCACAGCCCCCGATTTCCAAATCTGTCCTAACGCATTTTCAATGAGGCTTGAACCTTCGATATGTGGAGATTATCAGCGAGGTCGAGGTCAGCGAGGTCGAGGTAAGCGAAGTCGAGGTTGACGAATTAGAGGAGTGAGAGACATGAGGGAATTCCTGATTTTATATATGGGACATTGAAGAGAACCAACCAATAGCGACAGGAATCGAGAGTTCATGTCTCCATCACCTTCAAAAGAATTCTGTTCTCTTCGCCTAATGCACCAAATCTCGAGCATGCCAAATAGTAACAGCTGAAAGTACCAAAGACTGTGGGACATTTGACAGCCGAAGTACGTATCATCCACTTGCATCTCATCAGGGGTAGCGAAGCCCCTGAGCTTCGGCTTGCCGAGACGCGGCCGTGTAGTCCGCCTCGGACTCTGAATTGCACCGCGGTAAGCCAACTGCATACAGAGCTCGTACAACTTTACCTAACACCGATTAGCTCTGGAGACAATTGGATATCGGTCTTCACTTTTCAAGGATTGAGAAGGGAGAAATGACGATGGGAGGGTTCAGCCACAATGCGTGCAGACGCGTGCAGTGCTGCCTCGTTTTCTCCGCCGAGATCTCGGGCGTGTTGAACAATAAAAAGAACATACGACGCTCACCCTTCAACATCTCCAGCAGCTCGAGAATTAGAATTAATCGACAGCAACAACTGATCTTCCAGCACAAACCCATTACATCTCTGCCAAGCTTACAACATGGTCGCCCTTGACGTGGTCCACGCGAGCAATGCAAGGCTGAAAGAGCTTGGACCCGGCCTCGTCGCGTTATTTGGTAGGTTACGTCCCAGAAAGCGACCTCCGATCGAAGACTAACTGTTACAGTTGGCGGAACAAGCGGTATCGGCGAATTTACCCTCAAGGCTTTCGTAAAGAACACAATCTCCCCTCGCGTCTACCTGGTTGGAAGGAACGCATCTGCCGCAGACCGAATCATCGAGGAATGCCACGGATTGAACAAAGATGGGAAGGTCGAATTCATAAAGGCAGATGTAACGGAGTTGGCAGAGGTTGATAGAGTCTGCAAGGAAATCCAGAAGAAGGAGAAGAGCATCAATCTGCTGCTGCAGACTCAGGGAAATTTGAATTTGAGGGGCAGAGATGGTATGCTGGCAGATGTTCGTGTCATTCTCGCGGGTTACTGACTTGGTCGACAGAATCCTCAGAGGGCCTCGATCGAAAGTTCACGTTGAACTATTATTCTCGAATGCGCTTCATCTCAAATCTCCTCCCTCTCCTCCAAACAGCAAGCACCGCTCCTCCGAACTTTGCGCGTTCCGTCAGTGTCCTTGGTGCTGGCAACGAGGGAGAAATCAACTTCGACGATATTGAGCTCAAACACACATTCAATGGGATGCGATGTGCAAATCATACCATCACCATGAATTCGTTAGTGGCTGGAGAGTTCGCTACCAAGAATCCAAACATCAGCTTCTTGCATACCTTCCCATCAGTTGTCAACACTGGCGCTGCGCGAGAGCTCCCTTGGTGGGCTCGTGGGACCATCAAGGTGTTGACGCCGTTTCTCAAGCCCTTCATGGTTGGCGCAGACGAGACGGGGCAGAGACAGTTGTTCCATGCTACCAGTGGCATGTATCCGCCTGTGAAGCCTGTTGCTGGCTCGCCAGTCGCCGCCGGTGTTTCATTGCCCACTGGACTTGCCGTTGCTATAGGATCCGATGGCAAGGTGGGCAGTGGCGGATATCTTGTCAATTGGAATGGCAATATCACTGGTAAGGAGAAGCTCTTGAGCGATTACCGGGCGAAAGGTATCTCGCAGACCATATGGGACCATACTCAGAGCATTTTCCAGAGAGTTGAGAAGATCAACGAGGGCAGAGCGTGAGGTGGTCGGGCTTGAAGGCCAAAAGCCCTTTGGGCCTCTGCCGACTTCGAGTCAACATTGTTTCCTTTGCGTTCTGGTTTAGCGCGGCGTTTGTCCAGCAGTAGCTGTAGTGCTTCACTCTCAACTTTGAATGTCCAGATATATCCTCCTGTTTGTATTGTTCTTACCTCCTTGGATTACATCTTAGATCGTGGAGCTTCTATCCCGATCGGGCAAGATTATGCTGTATCACGTGCTGGCTTAGCCCCAAGCCACACCTCTCTCTTATCTTGGTCGATCTCCCCGCGGACCCCGAAATCTAAGCTCCTCCACTGCTCTTCGCATACCCCCTAAGCTCAAGTAGGCTATTCATTCCTAGGGCTCAGGAACACATCATAGGACTCCAAGACGTTGATTACGGTTGCATTGAGCTCGCGGTTGTGAGCATTGACTGGCTCTTTCACCCCCACTTTTAAGGCTATTTGAGCTCAGAGTGACGGTCACGGGCAAAATATGCAGACCACAGCTAGGCCCATAGAAAAGGAGGTTGGTAGCGAGGCTAAGGGTTTCAATCCCAGAAGAGCCCCCAAATCCAGGAACGGGTGCTTACGATGCAAGGCAAAAAGGGTAAGCCTCCCATATACACTTGAACAACCCACTGACCTGTTCTTAGCTCAAATGCGACGAAAGCAAGCCTGGCTGCCAACAATGCACCCGTAAGAACGTCGCCTGTCCGGGCTACAAGTCAAAGGCCTTGGTGTGGTCAACTAAGCACGAGAAGATGCTTGTTCCTGGGCAGGAGGCGCCATTCCCGGCTCCTTCGACAACGCTGGCTATCAACTTGACGGAAGCAATCTCTAGAAGCAAGAGTGATCCAATGGCCGAAGCAAATGATTCCAGACCAGATTCGAAGGAGGGACTAGAAGACAATAGCCCAACACTAGAAACTCAATCGCCTCCCGGCCCGGCGCCAAGAAGGAATTCAAATCCACCAACAGACAGCTTGTCCGCAATACGCCAGCAGTTGCATCGCTCTACTGTCCCTGAATTCCTCTTACACCTGCCGACTATGCTTGTGGAATATTACTTTAGCTACGTCTGCCAGATCTTCTCGTCATTCGATGGAACCCTTAATCCGTTTCGGTCAACCGTTGGTCGACTCTGGGACGGATCCGCACCGATATATTATGCCATCCAGAGCATGGCAGCAGCCTATCTAGCGAACCACTTTCCTCGAATGTTGCCTGTGGGCGTCCAGATGCAACGGGAGACATACAGATGTCTTTACCAGCTACCGCACGGAGGCAGTAAAGCTGCAGGAGAGAGTCTCGACAAGACGCTTCTCACTGTCCTACTTGTTGGCCAAACAACGGCATGGCACGACCCCAAAGATCTTGGCCTTGTGCATCTGAAGACGGCAAAGAGATTGAACAGGCGAAGGCTGGAGCAGCAACAGACAGCTGTTATTGACAGTCGAGCCCGACGTCAAAACGAGTTCTTCGAGCAATGCATCTTATACTGGGATATGCTTGCTGGATTTGTGGAAGACGACATCGATGAATTTAGTTTCGGAGAAATCGAGCTCACAGAGCCCTACACAAGTCCTAGCGCCGAGTCCTCATCTAGTGACGACAATGGCCAAGTCTTTCCCCATCCCTGGACCGGTGTCGCACCTAAAGTCCAGAAGCTCTTCGCACAAGTCGGTCGTGTGATACGACGATACCGCAAGAGCGCTGCTCAAGACGCAGCATCTATCAATCTCCTCTCCATGGATCTAGGATTCGATATCGACTTCCCTCAAGATTCGTTCGCTACCCTCGAAGCGACAGCGAAAGCACAAGCTCTTGAGGAAGAACTCCTCGCTGTCGAGCTGCCACTTCCCGGCAACCTCGTCGATGCCGGAGATGAAAACACACCTGTTCAACAATACCTCATCCTAGCAGAAGCCTATCGCTGCGCCGCTCTACTTGAAATATACCGCGTGTTCCCCACCATCCTCAACAAACGCGTTCCTTACACTAATAGCGGCTTTCCCTCATCCGACATGACTAGAAACGAGGGACCGGATATCCTCCCAATACCAACATCCCAACCACCTGATGATTTCCTCGTCTCGCTCGCCATTCACACCATTTCCTTACTTGAGAAGCTCCCTCCGACGTCAGGAACACGCTGTCTACAACCCATCGTCCTCATAGCAGCAGCTTCCGAACTCCGCTACCCATCAACTTCACTCCCTTCCTTCTCGCTGCCGTTATCAACGCCTTTCTCCACCGCCTCCAACCCCAACCCCAACCCCTTCTCCCCTAACTCCATCCCAGGAAATATCGGAGATCATTTACCACCATATATGCCCGCCTCCTCTTCAATCTTCAATTCTTTAACGAATCGAGAAGTCGATATAGCGACCGCGAGGAGGTTGGTGACGACAAGGTTGCAAGAGTTTCAATTAAGTTTACCAGCCAAGCCGATCTTGAGGGCTGAGGCTTTGGTGCGGGAGACGTGGAGAAGAGGGGATGAGGGAGTGGATGGAATGGGTGGGGGAGGGGGAGGTGGAGTGTTTTGGATGGACGTTATGGATGAGATGGGGTGGGGGACTATTTATGGCTGAACCCGTCATTTCCCTTCGAAATCTTTGGAAATTTGGTGCAGGTACAGCGGGTTCGATCTTAAAAGTCCAGTTAAGGATATCAAATAATGTGTATTTTACGAAATTAAGAAATACTGTCTAAAAAGCCCTGCAAATGCTTCGCAACTCCTTCTGAATCTTCAACACAATGCCAATGTCCTACCCCCTGCAAAACAACCAATCTCTTATCCTCCCTCCCACCCTCGCTTGCTTCACCATACGCCCTCAAAATCCCCTCACATCCAGCCAACGAACTCGCCTTATCGTCCTCCCCAGCTAACACCAACAACGGGACCGTGATCGCTCCATAATCTGGCTTTTCGGCATTCGCGATCACTCCACATAAGCCGATATACCCCTTCTCACTCGTCCCTAGAATCAAGCTACGGATAAAAGCGTGATGGAGAAATGTAGATGCCGAGCCGGTTGCTGCGCTAGGGATAGAGTCCGCTAGCGCCTCAAGGCCATTGTCTTTGATGGTTTCGATCCGTTTTTGGAAGATATCTGCTAGGTTGGGAGCAGGGTCTACGGGACCGAGGAGTACGACGGCTTTTATTCGAGAGGGTTGGGTGGCGGCGAGGTGGGAGGCGAGGATTCCGCCCATAGAGTGTCCTATTACTATTACTTCTTTGATGTTGAGTTCATCTAAGAGCGCTCTGGGGTTATGTTAGTGAAGGCTAAGGATAAGGGAGATGAAGGAGAACGTACATGGCATCACGTGCAATGATATCAATGCTCAACTCATCACTTCCTAGTTCTGAGAGGCCGGAGCCGGGGTAGTCGAGTGCGATGCATCGTACTGTTTCTTTCAGAGATGGGATGATGGTAGCATAGAAACAAGACGAGGAGCCGAGACCGTGGAGTAAGAGTGCTGTTGGCAATGACGGGTTGGCGTTCTCGGAATGACAATCTGTGTAAAACAGCTTCTCGCTGTCAATGGTCTTGAATGGCATCGTGAAAAATGAAGATATATGTACAGGAATGGAAAAAGTTTGGAAAAGGGCCAAGTTGGTGTTGACAGAGGAAGAAGTTGGGATGATGTCGTCGGATAGAGGGGTTGAATTTGCCCCACACGCCCCGGCAGCAGGGGAATTGGCCAATCAGATGGCTAGACGAGGACTTCACTCTCAAACAACACTTCAAAGTCTTGCCTTCACCGTTCACTTTCGCTTGATCAACTTCCCCTCTATGAGATTCCAATGTGAATTTGAAACTAAGAGGCACTCGAAAACTGTGCTTCAAGCTCGACAGATGAAGTGGGTGCAGCTTCCGATAACTTGAAAGGCTCAAACTTCGCAGCCAGGCTCTCGAATCAAAGCGTATTCCAGTCTACGGGCTCTCTTTTACTATGTGAAAGCTATCCTGCCATCTCCGCCTTGAATTTTGCGCATACTTGGAAATCATAAGTCGTATCAGTTCCAATGTTGAGGTTGCAAGTCTCCGTGTACGACTTAACTTCGTGAAAAGAAGCGAATCTGAGAAGTTATGACTCTCGGAGCAGGGAGCATACAAGATAGCTTGTTGCCTAACTTATCCAGAGATCAGGTATATAATCGCGACACCATCCTCTTCCCGCCAAAAAAGCTCGCAGGATGTAAACAACAACACGCACACCCACCACAGGGGAGCTGCGCGTTGGTGGTGCTAAGCCAAAAGTCTTAGTTTTGGATGCTGGGAAGCATGAATCAAAGGTGAAATCATGTTTCTCTACCAGTCTTTGGCTCATAACAGAAACCGTAACAGAGGTGTTGAGAGTGAGAGAAGAAGTTGACAGCAGTGGACATGCCATGGGGGAGACGTGAGAATGATTAAGGATGAATAGCAGTCACTTTCCACATTTCGTCTCACGAAGTCTCTTCATACGACCAGGAGAGAAATCCTATCAACAGATCTCCTCTCAAATTCGAAGCTGACACGTGAAGCTCGGCATCTCTCATCCAATTATCTTCTGTCTTAGTTGACAGCGAAAACGCGCTTTCAAACTTGTGCAAGATACTAGTAGGTGATCGAAGCTCAAAATTCTAGCACTGATAGCTTCCGGGGGCTAGGCGGCAGGAGCGGCAAGGGCCTAGCTTCTTGCTCCTTCCCCGAAGCCCAAGATCACCCTTCTTTGGTGGTCCACGATTTTTTTGCCCCGATACCATTTACGAAGAAACCTATTTATATGCTGATAAAGTCATGCGCGGGCACGATGATGCACTGCACTGAAAAATATTTGATTCACACCAGTTCGCATGCCGTTCCTTCACTTCTTGCTTCACCCACACCCTGCCTAATCAGGCTGAGACAACCCTCTCATGGATCAAAATAACCATTTTCACCTTCACCATTTATCTTTCAAAGCCAGCCATCATTCATTTTCACTCATTTTCAATTTATAAGAGTCGAATAGCGAAATACTACAGAATGATACTTCTGATGAAACTATGGTTTCAATGGGACTGAAAAGTCTTTGAATAGATCAATAATAGATCGTAGGTGATAGCCTCGTTATGTGATAACACTTGTATTGTAAGTTTAAATATCTTCTTCTTTCCTCTGCAGTGACTGATGGCTTGGCTTTGAAAGATTTCCAAACATGCAAACTCGAGCTTCGAGGATGATTCAACTTTTTGCTGCCTTGACCTCAACTTCGGCATGTCCTCGCGAATACGCTCCTTCTTCCGAGCGAGGACTAGCTCCTCATGAGACGGCACGGAAACGCTTGTATAGATTTAAATCAGCAGAATTCTGGTACTCTCAAGCCAAGCCGTCATTCATTTGCTTTCATCGCGTTCCATTTGTCTCATACTAACAAGTTTCATAGGAGGTCGTAGATTGCCGGTGTGCATCCGACAAGAGAACAAGACGAGGCAAGTTTGAGTAGCTGCGACAGCGCAAACTTGTAAGCCTTGATGAGGACCCTGCCTTGGAGAAAGGATAGGAAGAGAGACACGAGCACTAGGTGCCGTGGAAATAGTAAGTTCAAATTTCTAATTCTTCCTCTTCCTGCAAAATGAACGATGGCTTGGCTTGAGAGAACTCCATCAAAATGCTACGAATTTTGAATTATGAGGACGCTCAACCTTTTTTTGCTGTTTCTTTTTGCTGCTTCCAAACTCGGCAGAGCTTCATGGCGACCTCGCTTGCGTCGACGCGACGTTGCGCTCGCAATCACTTTCTAACAATGACTTTGTCATTCACAGCTGATTGTCCACCATGATTCTGAACACACTGTAGCCTCGAAAACCCCAATTAATTTTGACCTTTGATCAGCTGATGGATACAAAGTTTCCTTCCATCTTCCTTTCACAAACTTCATGCATCAACACAACGCATCCACAAAGATAATCCCTTACAGAAATATCCACCCTTCATCCAAGCATCCTTAATTCTGCCACATTAGCCACGTTGTAAGATCTTCTCACCCTCGCCCTGAAAATGTTAAGGGCACATATTTTTTTTTTTTTTTAGAGATTTTCAATGCGTCTCCACGACTGAGATCTAGGTTGGATGTCTTGAAAAAGTCTGTGTTCTCATGAAGAATTGGCGAGTATCCTCACTTGAGCTATTGGGTTGTGGTAAAGGACAGACTCCATTGTGCGTTGAATACTGGCTTGTCCCAAAGGAGGTTGACAGTGCCTTTGCATCCCAAAACAGAGATATTGAAGAGACAAACTCATGCCCCGATTTCCGCAAAATGAAGGCAAGAGGAACCGTAGGTATGGATTGATGGAATGCAAGTTACGAAGTCATCAAGCCTACTGAATCCACGACCCAAACTGTATCTTCATGGGTCGGGAATAATGAGCTAGAGAAGACCAGGAAACTTCTTGGTAAGGGATTGCTTTTATACCCTGGCTCGGTTGTGGTAATTCTGCAAATTACATTAACCTTTGGAATTGATTCATTTAGATTGACCCATGCCGTATCTGAGCTAGAGTTGGATTCAGAAAGTGAATCAGGTCATCAATGCAGCCTCGTGAACACTTAGAAGCCTGTGCTAAGACAGAGGCTACAGGTATAAAATTTCCTAACCTCTCGTAAGTCACAATCCATAGGTCTATGTCTAGTTGGCGAGCTAGTCAATGGGGCGAATTGTATGACTATGCCGTTCAATATCGATGTAAGATTTGACTTTGTTGCGATCTTCGGCGAATATCTATTCCCAACTCTCCGAGTCGCCAACAAAGATGCCCTCCTGTGGCACTTACTCATTCCAAAATCAGTGAAGGAAGTGGGTTTATTCCGCTTGACAAAAATGGATAGCTTGACAACAAGTCCACACCTTTCCCTCGCCAGATGGTGGGAAGCGATCAAAATGGGATGTAGCCGCACAGCAAGACGAGCAACAGAGAATAAACATGTAGAGCAATATGGAGACCAAGAATGCCACCACCTTGTAGTTTTGGTATTGCCAAAAGAGAATGTGCAGAGGATTCTAAGTCGATGGGCTGCTTTTATACTTTACTGCTTGCCTCAAATCCCTTGAACGCCCTCGAACTTCGCGGTCTCGAATGGGGAAAGCGCTGAGTTTCACTGCCTCGGAAATGAGGGGCGTGAGACTTGTGATTCGACGTACAAGAGAACGGGGTATTTAAAGACCAAGCAGGACCTGAACAGAGAGCATGATAACACAACCCTCCAGAAGCTGGGTCCGATGCCTTGTCTTGGTATGGAATCACTTGCATCGTCATCATGTGGAAGTAACATGAATAACGATCGAAACTTGTGACAGCGACGTTGCAACGTTGACTACGAATTTCTTCCGTAACCTCAGGAGGAGAGATGGTTGGGATGAGATTAAGGGGGATGGCTAAGCACGAGCTAGATTACAGAGACAGAACGAAATAATGAAGGACAAAACCTTGCATTTGCGGGTCCTCAAAGCAGCCAACGAAGCCATGCCCAAAACCATGCTAAATACAGAATACTTCTGTGAAGTGCAGCATCCGATGCTATCGGATGTGACCCCAAGATCAATGCCGACGTGCCAAAGTCACGCTTTCCGAACTCCTCGAGCCCAAGATTACTCACAGAGCTCTATTCTAACGTAAAATTCTCGGAATATTTCTGATTCCATCTATCCAATCTCTTGCTACTTCGTGTGAGACTCACCCTGTGGCGCAATCACAAGGTCGTATTGGAGCTCCAGCTTGGCTTTTGGGTTGCCTTCCAATGGCACGAAATCGACGACAAGGGAATCTTTGACAGCGAAGACGGAGTCATCCTCTAGATATTTGGACTTTTTGTCGAAGATTTGGGTAGTGATTGGCTTATAACCATCTCGCTGAACCTGGGCAATAGTTAGACATGCAGCATCCTCGACCCTTCTGCACTTACGATGATATGGATATGAGCCGGACGATAAGGATGTCTATCCAAAAGTGTAAGAAGCTTCCCACCAGCACCTATCATCCTGTCAGTTATACCACCTTGATCTCGGTATGTATGTTCCTACCGTCATAAGGTATAGGATAAGGAGTTGGCCTTAAACAATAGAAGCCATAATGCCCATTCGCATCCGATTTGAACTTCCCCCTAAGATTACAATCCTTCTGATCGGGGTCTTGTTGTTCATACAGTCCATTTGTTGAAGCTTGCCAGACATCGATCCAAGCTCCCTCCACAGGCTTCTTTGTAACCAAGTCTCGAACTATGCCATGCATATATGTGATCTCGCCGTCTGGAACATTGTGGACGATTGTGGATTCGTTCTCGAGTATAGGGGCATCGTGGCGGAAGAAAGGGCCGAGGATTGCAGACGCTGTTGCTGCATCGCTGGTTTCGGCTGCCAGCTTGAATGTGATTTCGTCGACGAGTCTGCGAAGCTCCAAATTAGCTCCCACTCTGCCATGCTCTTATCCCAAGAGCACTTACGATTCAAGCCCAATGATATCGCAAAGCAACTGTGTCTCGTTCCGTTTCTCATCACTCATCTTCCCCGCCTCATTAATCAACTCAATAGCTTGCATCCACTCCGCAACCGTGAGCTCGTTTTCCCGCGCAAAATCATGTACATGTTGGATGAGACTGCTGATCAATTGGCGGAATCGAGGGGTGGCTTTGGGACCTGTGGCATTGATGACATTCTTTGTGAAGTTCGGGTCGAATCTCGATTCCTTTGCCACCCCGCCATTGATGTGTCCGTTGGCTGCCATGCTTGCTGTAGAGGTCTAATACCCTTCGCAGAAGAAGTTGAAGCTTTGAAGAGCTTGAAAGATGGGTTTATATAGGCTGGAAAGGAGAGGTGTGTCCGACTGACTGTATTGTCGAGTGATTGTCGTCGTTGGGTGAATGGTGTTTATTTGCCAGTTCGCACTGAGTGTCCTATCCGACGTCCACAGGATTCACACTGACCATCAGACGCGACATGCAGTGCTCTGCACTCTTCCCCATACGGAAGCTGGCATCTGAAACTATGCCCATCGGAAGCTTGGAAAAGGCGCCGCTTTTCATGGTGGGAGGTATAGTGGAGGGGCATGGCGAGGATGGTGTAAGATAGTACAATGGAGAGAGCGGGGGAGATGCAATTGGTAGCCCCGCCGAGTCGCTAAATTTTGGGCGCGACATCACTGGAACTTAGGTAAGCGGAAGGTCTTCGGTACCTGAAGGTTTTGGTACAGTTCTCTCCAGTACAGTACCAAGCAATTCAAGTGAGGCACCTGCATTAAGTGATTATTTCTGATTAGTAAATGTATCAAATGAGCTTTGCGATGATTATACAATAATTCTGAGCTGATTTTCAAGCACTCATCCGGTTTCCGAGTTTTCCCCACCTCCATGATTCGTGTCTACGATGGTCAAAGCACAAGGTGCACGATCCGTTCGGAATACATGGCCAGGAAAAAGTATGCTTCGAGGTATCATGCTTCGAGTGAGCCTTTCCCGGAGTCTCCATCTTTGAACATAGGGCTGTCGGGACTGTCTTGTCGGCAACGTCAGCGGGTAGCACAAAGAGCTGTTGTGCGATTCGAAAAGTTCTATCATAAATGCAATTTTTATCTCAATTTTAGAACTCTGCTTGACTTTTTGATGCCTTTCCCTTTTTTTGGAAAAAATTTCTTGTACTGCTGAATCTGTTGAATTTAAAAGCTAGGGATCTATCAATTGAAACAATTAACTACGTCACCTTATGTCTTGAGCATAACTTCGCTTGACCTCTTCCAAGCTCTTTGCTCCTCAATCACATCCGGGAACTACTCTCTAACTGATAGGTTCTTATCGCTGTTTTCAACTACTCTTTTTCTCCCCCTCAATCTTGAGTCTTCATGAATCCCCCAAAATACCCCTCAACATCCCCAATATTCTCCAACCCCCCAACCCACCCCACATACCCGTCCGGCCTCACTACCACCAAACACCCCTTCTCTTTATCAACACCATACCCCTCATACGCCTTCCCATCACCCTCATGATAACTAACATCATCCACGAAAATCTTCCAATAGTCCCATCCTTCACCTTCGGTCCACGGTCTAAACAATTCGGGGAAATCGAAGATCTCTACTTCATGTCTCTTACCCGAATGCAAGGTCAAGATTTCTATTCTTGAATCGATTTTGGCGCTCTTGGGAGTGTATTGATGGATAAGTGGTTCGAGGGATTCGGCGAGTTGGTAAATACGGGATGATTGGGAGGGAGAGACGATGTTTCCAGCAAAGACAATGATGCGCCAGCGACCGTCGGATTTGAGGAATTGTTGAAAGGGCCAGGGACGAGCATCTGCTTGGTTGAGGACTTGGTAACTGGGGAACCGCATCCCGATCTTGATGTTTGTTGCCACTTCTTGCGTTCCTACCACTCTTCCTTTCCCTTCACCTTTGGCGACGATGTGGCTTGCTCCATAGTCAACTGCAACACCGCTAGCGAACAAGTTCCCTTTCACAAAAGTTTCCTTGAACTCCGACATCGATATCCCCGCCTCATCCGCAACATCCTTCGCTGGCCTCCCACTAAACAGCCTCGAGAATTTATGGTCGAACTCAATAAGCTCATTCGCAATCTTTCTCCTCTCACTCTCATAAGTCTTCAAAACACCCCTCTCCAACGTGCCGTTCAAAACCCCAGCAATCTTCCAACCAAGATTGTAGGTATCTTGCATACTGACATTCATCCCTTGTCCCGCCTTCGGAGAATGAGTATGTACCGCATCACCAGCTAGGAAAATCCTCCCGTTCTTTGAGAATGACTTCCCGACTCGTTGGCCGATTTGGTATGCGGTCCACCAGTCGCAGTATTCATAGTCTAATTTATACGGTGCCAACGTCTTCTGGGCGCTTTCTAAAATCAACTTAGGCGTGATGTTCGAACGGTCAAGTTTGTTGCCTCCCTTTTCGGTGGTGGTCATCTGAATATAGAGATGAACAAGTTTATTCTCCCTCGGAATGACCATCACGGACCCAGAAGACGCGGAGTGGATAGCACACCGCATTCGGATGTCAGGGAAATCGGTGATGGGAATGATATCCAGGACTCCCCAGATATAATCCGTCTGTTCTCCTTCAAGCTCGAATCCTTTTCCTAGTTGGCGTCGGACCCAGGAATGTGCGCCATCACAGCCAATTAGGTATTTTGCTCGAACTGTCTCGCGGGACCCAGCGAGACCGTGGTTTGCTGCTCGTTGGAGAAGCTCTTCTGTGTCGTCGGCTGCCATGTTGGAGCGGAAGAGGCCGACTGATTTTGCGGTGCCGTTGGTGGAGGTCGATTGGTCGGGGTTCATTTCTGCTTCTGTTAAATGCTGGAGGGTGACTTCGATTGGATAGGCTGAAGGGTCTTCTGCGAGAGATTCATCGAATGTCATGGATTGAGGCATGATGCCTCGCTCGACGCGTATATCGCTATGTTTTTTTAGGGAGTCGAGGAAGAAACGCTCGATTCGACCTAGGCTGTTCTTAGTGAAAGATGGAGAAAAGAGAGTTATGTGATTGGTACCTTGATGCAGGACGACTTGCTGGAAACGGCTGATGAACGGGATGGTGTCGGGGATTCTGTCTGATCTTCGAATTTTGCCTGCGGAGTCTGGGTTCCAAAGGCAGATTTCAAGCATGTGGTTGCTCTCTTTCCAGACTCTGTCTGCGAAGCCGAAGGAGTCGAAGATCTGAGTGGGTCAGCACATCTCTGACATTGAGAATGATGGATGATTGTACTTCTAATGTTCGGCATTGTAGACCATCTGCTTGACTGTTGTTTCTTCAGAAGATGCTTTCAGACGATGGTATGGTGGGGCAGTACCCGCTAAAGATCTTGGTTCCTCTCTTGTCGATGATTCTTGTCTTGATGCCACATCTTGACATCCATGTTGCTGCCATAAGTCTGCAGGTTGTTAGAAGCAACATCCACGTACGCGAGTCACAGGGGATTACCCAGCGGGTCCAGCTCCTACGATGAGGACATCCACTTCCGAGTCACCTTGGGCCATGTTGACGAGTGCCGCTTGATCTCTTTGTATTACTCGGTTTATTCAAGAGCGACGGAATAGAAAGGTAGATCGGATACAAACCTGTCTTGAACAAGGATGTATTGACGAAGAGACAAAACAAGTAGGAAACACGGCCGATATCGCGCCTTATCCGATCATGAGGAGGAAAGAACCCACGACAGCCATCGTGCCAGTAGTAGATAACCCCAACCCCTTCCATCTACCCTTATCTGCCAACGGCTTCTTTGGCCCTATGTGCGGGGTCCCTCCGTTCCTGGGGCAACACCGGGATGTAAATGATGCAGCGAAGTTGAAGCGGCCAGGAGCCGTCAAGTAATATTTGACCTATATAACCTTACGCCATCCAAGTTGAGCCTAGAGCGGAGCGGAAATACCCCGCGCCACCGTTCCCCTCTCATCTTTCGCTCTCGTATTTCGACTCAAATAAGGACGAAAGGTAACAGCAGCGAATGCGACTTACTCGTTAGGTAGGGTTGAAGTCAGCGCTATTTTCGAAAGACGCATGAGCGTTTCGCCCCACGTCAGCAGTGGTGAGGGAGATTTTCCAGTCCTTTTCTTCGGCCGCAGAGAACTTCATGACCCATGGTGCTACAAGATCATGGTGCTCGGATATGACCGCAGGAAATCGAAGATTGGTATCTCTGAAGCAGGGGTGAAGAAGAGCCTCATCCACGACCGTAACGACAACTGCTTTCATTGGGAGGTTCGCGTTCTTGAATGCAATGCGAGAATTGTCGATTTTCTGGATGGAATGAGATCATGAGTTGCCTGAAGTGAACTTATTCTGCATTGAGATGTCTTTCCTTAGACAAAGTTGTCTAGAGAAAAATTTCATGCTGCTTCGCGTTTTCAGCTAAAGGATGAACAATATTACAATGCCTCACTCTTGTTCTTGGAACGAAATCAAATGCACTTTTATGGCACCGGCCCCAACTCTGTGTCGCAGTAGCTGGACGTCGTGCAACGTTTGCTTGGCTACAATAATGCCGACCTTATTTCAACCACCCCCCTTCCTCTTTCGTTGATATTTCCCAAAGCAGGAACGTTATCGCTCCTGCCCCACCTTCACGCATTTCTGATTGAAGCCGAGACTCAAAAAGGACTCGCTCACTCCTTCCAGTTCCTCAAGCCTCTCTCTTTTCATCAAAAACACAGCCCATCAGTTGCTCTTCAATTGAAATTATGGGAGAAAGCCAAAGCAATGGCGAACATCCGTCCAGTTGGGTACCGATCTGGGAGCAGCCAATTTTCACTCCGAGAAAGTTGAGAGTCGTATGTGTTGGAGCAGGATACTCTGGTTTGATGCTCGCATACTATGTCAAGGTCATGAACATGGAATCATGCATCAATCTCTGCATTTACGAGAAGAACAGCGATATTGGTGGTGTTTGGTTTGAGAATAGATACCCAGGTGCAGCTTAGTATGTCATTCCCTTTAAAAACGAACAAAGCTAATCTGGCTTAGCGATGTTCCTGCTCGTGGGTCCCGGCAAATCCCTCATACTTGATCGAGCTGACGACTTGTGCAGATATCTACACCTTCTCATTCGAACCAAATCCAGATTGATCCATATTTTACGCAAGCGGACCAGAGATTCTAGCATACATCAAGCGAACAGCCGCAAAGTATGGCCTCGATAAACCTGTTAAGCTCAATTCCAAGGTCATCGAGTCCGTATGGGCGAAGCGAAGAAGAAGTGGATCATCAAGGTGAACCAGAATGGCATCATCATTGAAGACGAAGCAGATGTCCTCGTCAATACCTCTGGAGTAGTGAAGTGGGTTGCTCAATCCATTATCGGATACCATGCTCATATTCTGTAGCAAGTGGAAGATGCCAAGCATTGAAGGGCTTTCTGATTACAAGGGAAAGCTAGTTCATTCTGCAAACTGGTTAGTCAGACCGCGGGCAGTCGACATTCTGCTTTGCCTGACATTTCACCAGGGACGAAACATTCGACTGGGCGGGAAAGAAAGTAGCAGTCATCGGGAATGGCGAATCGGGATGTCAAACCGTACCTCACCTTCAAGCAAAGGCCTCCAAGCTTGTACATTTCTTCAGGCAACCAACCTGGATCATCCCGAATTTGGTTTTCCAATACGCGAGAGATGGACAGAATTTCGCTTACACTGAAGAAGAGAAGAAGGAATTCTGAGATGATCCTAAGAAGTTGTACGAGCTTCGCCACGAGGTTGAGCATGCGTAAGCCCGTCTTCTATCTTGCATCGCAAATGTTAACTGAGCTACAGCTTCAACCAAATATTCTCAGCCTTCCAAAGGGACTCTCCCCAGCAAGCTGGCTTCCGCTAGGCTGTCACGGGCCTGATGCGAAACCTCCCCAACAATGACGAAGCTCTCATCAAGCAACTGATACCCGACTTTCCAATCGGATGTCGTCGGATCACTCCCAACAATGGCTATCTCCAAGCAATTCAGGCGCCCAACGCATCTTTCTCAATGGCTCCCATCCTTCGCATTACTGAGACGGGCATCGAGACCACCAAAGGTGAAGAAGACTTCGATCTCATCGTTTGTGCCACTGGATTCGATAACTCCTTCCGCCCTTACTGGCCTGTTACAGGCAAGAACGGCGTCTCATTGAATGAGAAGTGGAATCATGGCCCACAAGCTTACATGGGGATCTGCGCTCCTGATATGCCGAATTACTTTATGTTTGTAGGGCCGAACAGTCTATATGCACACGGCGACAGCTTACCGACTATGGAATGGACTGCTGAGTATATTCTGAAGTGGCGCAAGAAGATCGCGTGAGAGGATATTAGGTACGTTTCCTTTCGTCAAAATGTCTATCCTGGTCCATCCATGGCCAGCTGAGATTGCTTGCAGCACCATGGTAGTCAAACACCAAATATTAGATGACTTCAACATCTCCTCTCACGAATTCCTAAGACGCACGGTCTGGGCTGGCAGCTGTCGAATGTGGTGGAAGGAGGGAAGTGTCGCTCCAGATGGCAAGATCATAGCCATGTACGCTGGGTCCGTTCTTCATTTCAAGGGTACGTTTCTTTCCCTGACTTTCGACTTTCCTGCTGAAAACACTACATAAATGCTGGAGAATATCAGAGGGGAGAACTTCGAGATCGAGTACAACTCGAAGAATAGGTTCAGGTTCGTGGGTAATGGCTTGTCAGTTGAGAACTCGTATTCAGGTGATATTGGTGGAGAGTGCACTGAGACAGTGATCAATGTGGGAATGAGGTCTCACGCTCGATCGAGCATCGGCTCATATAGGTTGTATCAGCTGGACTGGATGCACTAGTGAATTCACTTTATTAGGGGAACATTCCTACTTAATTAGACGGGCAGATTAGACATCACAATACCCTCCTTTTGCCCTCTCAACTGATATGGCTTCACGGCGAGAGAAGAGAGCGATGGGGACTTGGCGTTCTTTCTTACCAAGTGAGTGGTTACATGCAGGGTTAAAGAATCTGTCAGAATGGATTCATTTTTGATGTATCACATTACAGACTAAACGTAGTAATGTCCTATCTCATGTGGTCGAATGCAACGGAGCCGAATCAGCCACTAAAAAGCCACACCAGTCAACTCAAATCTTTCCATTTCAAAATTTCCACGTCGCTCAACATCAGCAGACCCACGATTTCTCTCTTCGTCGCATTGACGATCCGTATCGAAGGCCTTCTGGATTTGTGGTGTCGACCTCTCGGCAAATGGCATCCATTCTTTTGCGCCTTGAGCACTCGTCGCCCAAATCATTCGCCGATATCAAGTCGAAATTTCACCCGCACGAACATTACCTCAATCCGGTTGTGGGAATCCTTCATAAATTCTGCACCTCCCTGCCAGAAGACGCCCAGTTTCTGACCAAGACTCTCTCAAACGTTGCTGCCGCACAATCTCCATTCCATCTACGGTGCAGCCACGCCTTCGCGCCTTCCAAGCTCGCTAGAAAGAAGACGGTGAGATTTAATCTCTCGTCCGAGGAATTTACAGCTCTACAAATCAGTCTCACAGCTCAACTCAGAAACGCGTCGGTTTTTCAGTGTTTACCGCCCCATAAGTGGTCTGGATTAAAGCGGCCTGGTGGTGGAATATATAATGGCCGCCGAAGCCCTTTAGTTACGTGTCCGCTGCACGCAGATATCCACCGGAAAGATGATCCGAGACCGCGATTGAAATTTCTCAGTCTGGCTGCAACAGAGGTAGGTAGCTTAGTACATGAGTTGAACCAAAGGGATATGAAGTCATTTGGGCTGTTCAAGGCAGAAGGCTTTCTCCTAAAGCACCACTTTATTAACACAGTCTCCGACACCGATTATTTCCCGTTTCTGGGCGACGACTTCGTGTGAACTTTGGGAGTATCGATGCTCTGGCTTTGGCGGGGAGGCGTTTAATGAGGAGCCGGTAAGTGTGACGCCAATGGAAAGAAAGCTGTATTGTGGACGGTTTTGGGAGAAGGGTGAGCTCGAGAGAGGCAGTAGGGATTCTTTGGGCCCTTTCCTCACATAATGATCACTTCGATTGGAGTATACTAAGAAACGAGCTTTTGGCTAGTGTGTTACTAGATTACTACAACCCTCCTTTAGCAACCATCACAAGGTCCATGCCGTCTCATGCAATGCCACCGCCGGTTAATCCACCGAGCCTTCGGCTATCCGCGATTGTGTCCTGCACCAGCCATCAAGTGACAATCTTATGCTCCAGTCACGGTAAGACTTCATTTCGGCTTTCTGCCGTTTCCTTGTACGGGCGACACCTCTTCATCGGAGGTAGCTCAAGACCATTTCGTAGGACTTCATTCTGCCCCTAACTGCAAGCGAGATTCTTGTTTGATTATTTTTGATCTTCTCTAACTTGACCTGCATGAATTCCTCTGTTCTCAATTACCCTTCCTTGCTAGAGCTTCAGCTAGTTCTTCCAATTCGAAATCAAGATGCCATATTCGACAATGTAAAAGTTTCCCAGTGTCTTTAGGATAGCTGCGGTCCACATTGAAGGCGTAGCAATACTGTCCGGACCCGTGGTAGAAGAAAATTGCTCGAAGTGCTGCCCATTTATTTCACTTCAAGACTGACGGTGCCATTCGTCCTCGGCGTTTTGTCCAACCGCAAACCCATTATGGCAAGTTACGCAAGTTCCAATATTCATCTCCAGGTTCGAGATCTTCGGCGCCAGAGCCGTGATGACCATGTTGTGATGTTCTAGTCCAGCGCTTGTGAAGGGGTGTTGTGCCCGTCCGATCATGAGAGCACATGGCGAGGTATCCCCACTTGGGGTTGGCATCCAAGCACGATGCGTGAGATGAACCTCTTTATCGCAGCTGCTGCATAGTTATTGCGTTGTATGGCCGCAAGATCTTGCTGGATTCAAGAATATGTTGGCCATGGTGGCCCTTGTTGAACACAAGGAACCCCCCTCGCTAAACCTCGCGTAAACTCTTGTATCGGCCCAGGCTCGACTGTACTACCCACAGGTTGTTTTAATTGTTAAATCTGAGGTGATGTTGCCACCCCTCTCTCCACTTATCACCTGTCAGGGGCAAGGGCCACCTACCAATCATTTAAGTGTCTCTGCACTGCTTCATATGCTGCTTTTACTATGTGCAAACCCTCAGAATCAGCATTAGCATCATGGAATCATTACATGTGCCTGTGCCAAAAACCTCAACTCATGATCTTTCTAGAGACGATAAGCTCAAACTACAGACCCTCTATTACACTGCAGGCTGGTCCATTGCTGACATCCTTCTCCAACACCCTTATATTACACGCCGCCAGGTCGACTATGCCTTAAAAACCCGACCTACCCCTCAAAAAAAGGGCCACTGTGGGAAGCATCCTAA